>VZTV01116288.1:0-21122 GCA_013400875.1 Anhinga rufa
AAGAGAATATACTGCCATCAGGCCTATTAAATGTGCTGGATGACATGTCTACTGGAGCACCGTGGCAGCTGGACAGCTGCACTTAACGAAGCAGTACCTCTTAAAAATGACTTGAGGGAATAGTTATTGGTCACAGTATTTTTTTAGTATCTCTTTATTTGCATGTTTTCTCTTATGGTCCAGGTTTTTGATTGACTTGTGTTCCCAAAACTCTTAGTTGGCATCCAGTTACAGAGGCAGAGTTGGAGAATGGGTGAAATTTCCACTTGAGTCCTATTTGAAGTTAGACTGAAGACACTTTTTTAATTGCACAAATATTTGCATCGTTGATATTAAATCAGAGAACTCTCTATGAGGAGTCCCATTAAGCTCCCTTTATATTTTTTCATTCTTATTTTATCTTAATTTCTTGCAGATAGAATTTTCATAAAACAAGTGTGTTTGTGTTAAATATGTCAACCTCTCATCTATTGTGTTGCTTTAAATAGAGAGGAGAACTTTGACGGGAATGAGCCAAGACCTCTGCTGCTGGAAATGGATAGGGCCTCTCTGAGGCTATTTGCAGTAGCAGAGAATTTGCTGCAGTGTCAAAGTGCAAGTATTGGTTTTAGAGCAGGAGTCAAGAGGTAGTATACTGATCTCGGCTAGAGGGTGGCTGAACGTTTTTGTGTGAAGCACATTCAAAAAGCCTCTTTATATTGAAATTTTTGCATTAATGGAAAACATAAAAGGAGAAAAATAGAAGACTAAAAGAAGGAATTTTAAATAGCCAGAATGCTGTTATGTCTTGAAGGTCCATATAGTTATATCTTCATTATTACTTAGATTTGTGAAAAGTTGTTAGTCTCATTGGACCTCAAATCAACAGCTTTGTCTTTGACTGTCCCTTGATTTGTTCCTCACCTGGTGCTGAACAGTAGTCAGCTGATGACAGTGCACGCTGCCTGCATTTAGACTTATTTCTGTAGTTGTGTTGCTGAAGTGACGCTTACAAGTTTATAGGTAGAAATGTTTCTTTGGATTGTCTTTGGCTTTAATGATGCTCCTTCTGCTCCTGTAGTTCCTCTTGTAAATGCCAAGCTTAAGTATGCTGAGAGCTAAGACCAGTGCTTGGCATAATTACTATAGAGATTGCTCAATAAGGGTGTTGGAAGACCTCTGAGAGGTTACTGTAGCAGGATCCAAAAAGGGGAATGTGGCAAATGGGGGCCAGAGTCCCCAGTCTGGTGTGGCCACAGCCCCAAGAGGTATATGTTGTTCCCTAAGTACAGGTGGCTAGTAGCAGATGTAATTAATGAAGGAAAATTATTAAAAAAAAAAAAGGCAGTCAAGGAAACCGGACTGTGAGCATAGACTGATGGACCCTCCAAAAAAAAATTACTACCAGAAAGGGGCTAGTGATCTCAAAACTGTTTCCATTACTGAGCTTGTGAACAGTTCTGGTATATAAGAGGTTAATAACTCTGTTTATAGTAAGAAAAGACCCCTGCCCTCAGATACACACACTTCACTGTACCCAGATAATCCCTGGAGCAAGGAGGTTTAAGGTAATTTGTGGTGCAGCTGTCCTTTTCTGGAACATGAGCAAATTCTCCTGCACATGGTCAGCTGCAAGAACAAATGTCTATAGCAAATGAAAAAACAAGATGTTCAACCGCAGCCTTCTGCACTTGCTGGTGGGGCACGTGAGCTGGGCTGTTCCTCCTGCCTGAATCAAACTCCAAGGCACGAAAGGGTTTAGTGCGCAGCTTATGGCCAAGTGGAAGCAACGTGTCAGCGGTGAGGGAGGAATGCTGGTGATGGAAACCTGACTGATTGACTTAGGGTGGCTATAAAGTCATAGTAAATCTATTGTTTCAACAGAAGGAAGCAGGATTAGAAAATGTATAATCATTACAATCCCTGCACTATATAGCATCAAGTGACGGTTGCTCTCCCATTGCTGGTGTGGCTCATTCTTGGCTTAATCCCACCAAAGTCTGTACTTGGGCAAAATCTTCGTATGCCTCATGTGGTTCAAGCCATAGTCAATGGGATGTTTTACCCAAGAAACACCTCAATGGCACTGCAGAATCTAGCTCAGTAGTTTTAAGAAGGTACTTTTTCTGTTGTGTTGCTGCAGAGACCCACAACAATGCAAGTGGCAAGTTTAAAAATTACTATCTGGGAACTAATTCTCAATAAAATTAACAAAAATCTAACTACTCAATAGAAGAAAAATATAATTCTCTCAAACAGATATCTCTTTCCCATAAAGAAGTAAAAATAAAAATAGAAAAGTGTCATTAAAAACTAGAGGCCAAATTCACTTCTAGTCTAACTGAACGGAAGGAAAAAACCTGCTTTTTACACTAGTCTGAGTAGCCTGAAGAGGGTTGAGGGGGAGATAGTATATGCAACCACACCTTCAGTTCCTTACTAATTGATGAACTAAACAATTAAGTTACCCAAGTCTGCTGTGTTTTTTTTTTTTTACATCTCTTAAGAGATGCAAAACTGCTTCTGTATTTGTATTACGGGTTGCCCTAAATGTAATGGTTTAGATTTCTGCAGTTCTGCTTGTCTTGCAGCATAGACTTGAGTCTGACTCTCTGCACAGGATGCCCATACGTCATACAGAGGTCTACACTAGCACAAATCACATTTCTGCCTCCCAAGCAGACAGAATGGAGAAAAACTCTCAAGGAATTTCCTATTAAGCAGGAGAGG
Organism: Anhinga rufa; assembly: GCA_013400875.1. Classification (NCBI taxonomy): domain Eukaryota; kingdom Metazoa; phylum Chordata; class Aves; order Suliformes; family Anhingidae; genus Anhinga; species Anhinga rufa. The sequence goes on from VZTV01116288.1 coordinate 2,710, forward strand.
CTGAAATCTCTGAAATAGTTTCAAAGGTTTTTCCGTGAGGTGAATGAAAATGTTTGGTGGAATATTAGAGTAGTTACATGGTGGGTAAAATTGTAGTTGCTGCTTTTTACAGTAGTGCACATGCATTCTGTGGTGTTGTTCTGCGTTTGACCTGCACAGCACGATCCCACCTTGACTTCTTGCTGCTGTATCTACTGAAGTTGTTTTGGTGGTGGGTTTCTATCATAACATGGTGTCTTTTCTGATTACACTGTGGCCTGTTTTCTTTCTGAATGCTGATAATATGAATAAGACAATAGGATATGCCTCTGCATGCTCTGTTGCTGAGAGGGGAGACTGCACCTGCCTTATACATGGCTGAGAACAGAAAACAGAAATCCTGTACAGGCCAACGTTTGGGTTTTACTTGCTCTTGATGCTCAAGAACAGCATGTGCTTCTTGTCTGTAGGGAGGTACAGACTGTGAGATAAGATATATATGGTCTTCATCTCTTAATCTTTATAGAAGAGGGGAAGGGAATTTTCTAATGCCTTTTTGTTTTAAAGTATATTCAGAGCTAAGATAACAGTGAAAAAGGCAGTGGCTACATAATGGGTGCACCTACACTGGTGTACTGGCAGTTGTGGGATTGCGAAGGTGCTGCTGGAATACAGCCTGTAAGCTCTGGGACTGCCTACAAGGGAGACAATGGTGATTCAATCTCATTTGCTAAAAAACGTGGAGAAGTTTGATAAACCACAGACTTTAGACCAAAATAGTGACATATTATGTCATATGGTGAAATTACTTCTCATCTACTACTTTTTTTTTTTTAAACAGGAATATTTTTAACGAGAACACCAATTCCATAAACCTCTGGTGTGTGTTTTATGGTTACCCTGAGGTGTACATACAAGGCTTTCCTGTTGAATGTGGCCAGTATTGTCTTTTCCATGAGCAATCTAGGGCTGTCACAGATCTTGTGTAGAATGAAAATACGGGGGGTTTGCAAAGCATTTCAAGAATTTGGGAAAAAATCACTCTTCCAGCTTAGAGTGAAAAAAAAAATTAAACTTTCTGTGAAGTAAAACTTTAAGTTATGAAACCTTTTTTTTTTTTAAGCAAAAAAAACCCTGTTTATATTTGGGTTTGCCTTTTTCTGTTCATACCTTCTAGATCATTAGCACTGGAAGTTCCCAAATATATTTGAAGTAAAACTAAGTATTCCGCCTTCTTAGAAAGCTGAAACAAGATATTTTGTGAATGGAGTTTTACCATCTTGCCCCCAGTCTGTGTTGAGTAAGAATTTTTTTTTTTCAATCCAAACTGCCCCCCCGCCTACCCCCGCCCCAGCCCCTTGACTTTAATATATACATGAGTTTGAATGGGAGATAGGGAAGATGAAGTTTTTTTAATAGATTTTAGCAATAGTTGCAATTTATTTTTTTTTCCTGGAGTGAGAAGCTGACAACACGAGCAGTGCATGATAAGTACCTCATGAAGTGATGGGGTTTTCTGGGTTGGTTTTGGTTTTGGTTTTTTGGTTTGGGTTTGTTTTTGGTTTATTTTTTGGTTTGGGGGGGGGGGTGGTGGTGTTGGTTGTTTGTTTTTAATTAGGTGGGAACACATGACTAGAAAACAAAGCTGCAATATCCCAGTCATTTGATTTAGGATAGAGCTTGCTTTCGCATTAAATTGTTGTGCTTCGTATATCTTAGTTTTGTGTTGAGGCATATTTTTCAGTTATTCTTTTTTCAGCCTGGCATTCGTAGCTTGGGATAAGGAATTTCTGTTTATATTTACTTGGAGAGGGCTGAATTTGATTGAAACACAGTTTCCTTTTTTTAAACTGGGTTATGCTGGGTGTATACCAGTGTAATCTGGTCCAGAGCTTTTGGAGAAGTCACTTAGCTTCTCTTCTCCTCTTTGACCCCTCTTTAAAATGGAGCAAGGGTTACCTGCTCCACTAAAAAAGTTCGGTAATGGTAGGGGCTGTTGAGATCCTTGACTGGAAGGTGGAGGGGAAGAATTAGGCTTTAAATTCATTATCCTGATGTGCACGAAAGCCCTGAAATTAATAAAATGGCAAAAAGCAGAGAGGGGGAACTGGAAATAACCATAATTCATCCCTGGGATTTTGCAAGCAGCTGAGCCCCACTGAGGTGATGCTGGGAAGGGTTAACTCAGCAGCAGCTGGCCACCAGTGCTTGGTCCTTATCTCACTCTTATCCTCTGCTATTAACTGGCCACAATTACGGACCATATCGGTTACTGCCATCTGTTTTTTCATGAGGCGTTGGTCGGATTGCGGCCAGCAAAGGGGATTAGGGGGAGAAAGGCAGAAATGACAAAATGCTTCTGCGGTGCTGGGGCGCTGCGGCGGGGTCCGGCGTGCGGCCGGTGCCTGCCGCCATCCCCGACAGCTGCAGGGAATTAAGCGTAAAGATAAACTGTGAAGGCTGTTTCAAAGCTGCTGTAAAGGAAATGCATTTCTGCCTGCAGTTGTAATGCAGGGGTTGTGCAGAGAGAATTAAAGTGTAAAGCAAAGGTGGTCGGTGGTGGGATGTGTTTTGGGTGATTTTTAGCTTCCAGTGTGGATTGTTATCAGTGGGGTTGAACTTCATCAGCCACAAGCAAACAGCAACAAAAAGATGGATATTGGGTATGTTGAAAGGAGAGAAAAACAACCTCGGACTGTTGACTGAAATGCCCCTTCAACGCTTATTTTTGCACTAGTAATTGCCATCTGGGCTCTCGCTAAAAGAAAAGGCGTGCAAATCGGGGACAGCTCCAATCACTGAAGGGTGTGACCAGGGAAGGCAGTTTATTTCAGTCCTGATTATCAATATTTAAAAAGCAATGAAACTTTTGACAAATATTGATTTACTGCAATGCTGTTTTTCTAAACTTTCCCAAATATCAGACCATCTTGCATCAATGCAAGAAAGGAAAAGTTTTCAGCGTGATACCAGGGATTCAGGAATCATTATGGCTCAACAGCTGTACTTTGATTCCAAGTTTTGCTAAGACTAGATTAATTAAATTATTCCAGAGTATGATATACTGCCAAAATAAGGCTCTCTGGATTTTATTATTTTGGGTAAATTAAATTAAGGATAATACAGATTTTAATGTTGGAAAATTAATACTTAACTAATATTTAATATTCTTTCTTAATTTTTAATTAATACATGATAGTCAATATTCCAAGGATTAACATCAATAGAGGAACAAATCTAATTCCTTATAACACACAAGTTAGAGGAATAACTAGAGGTCCACTGTACTTGGTAAAGCTATTCCTTTCCCTCTCTTGTTCCTGATAGACTTGAGTAACAAATGGGGGGTGGGGGGGAAAGTCATGTTGTAATGCCTTTTGGCTTTTTCATTATTTCAGGTCAGTTGATGCTTTTTGGATCAGGCAACACTGTACTGATGCTCTTGACTCGATCTGTGCTGTAGATTTGGGGTATGCAGTTTAAGGGGGTGTTTTTGTTGTTTTTTTTTCCCCTCTCTATGCCTAGTTTCACTTATTATTTGGAATAAGATGCACATGTATGAGAAGTAAAATTAAGCTGATGTTGCAAGTCAGTGGTGTTAATTTGAGATGTAACTACCTCTTATTCTGTATTCAAATAAGGATAGATGACTATTGTAATACTGTGCATTAGCAAATACTGAGAAGTAATAGTTTGTTATCGAGTCCTTTATCTCTGTTTTTGTTAAAAATGTCAGAAATAGAAGTAATATACTCACTGGCATCTTGGAAATTATTCTTGGTTATTCTTCTGAATGCTGCTTATGATGTCACATTTAGCCATTACCTGGGCTTGGGCCTGGCAGTGTGACCACAGAAGTTACCTGGCAGCTCTTGCTTTGGTCATAGACTGACACCTAATAATGCTTTATGCAAACACAATCACCACCGGCCCTTCTGGATACTCCTGAAACTTCTCACATGTCATGGTACTTTCCCTGAGTGGTGGTGCTTATTCCCTCATTAACAAGTCCTCTCTTACTTCAGCCACCAGAAGAAATCTCAGGAGCTCAGGTCCTCTTACCTGCTGTGGTGCCTGCAGAGCCCTGGTGCTTTTCTCCCCTACAAATCCCAGTTTAATCCCTGTGGGAGATGATCATTGTGCAGGGTGTGTGTCTGCCCAAGGGGCTGCTGGGGGTGGTCTGTGGCCAGGATAACTTGAGCAAAGTCTTTGACAGGTTGTGCCAGGACCTGTTGTGAGACGTCTTTGCTTTCCCACACCTACCACGGAGTGGTGACTTGGGATTGGTGCTGGACTTGCTTGCCTGCAAAATTTTTAGCCAAAGGATGTAATAGTCTCCTAGGCCTTCACATCAGCTGCCTTTCTTACTTCTATACTCCATATATTTTATATTCCAGGTAATCACTGAAATGATAAGTGTTTATTTTTGTGTCATAGGATTATGTTATTGCTATTTCTGTGCCCAAATGGGGTGTAAAGTAGCTCAACACTCATTTAGAAATGTTCAGGTAGGTTGAGAGTAACCTTTTACACCTTCATGCATAAGTGAAAGCCTATGTTGTTAAACTCTCGGTTCCCTTGAGACTCGAGGATAATCTGTCAACAGAAGTCATAAAGTAATGTTAATGTTTTCCACCTGTTAAAATCAGTTTATTAATTTTTAAAAAATGTACCTTCTGTTTTTGCAGAAATACTAGTGTGCTCTTCACTTACCAAAAAGCACACAGAGGCATATTGGCACTGTATCCCTTTAGCTGCTGGACTATATATGTTTCTGTCAGAGTTTCTTCCAGCATGATTAAAAGACGTGAAAAGTTATGCACAAGAAGTTATATTATGTATAACTTATTCATGTGTTGGGCTCCTACTGTATTCAAGACTAAAATTCGAACTCTTCAAACATTTTTTTATATTCACCTATTTAATCATTACTCCCTTTATATGCCTCCGGCTATGTGAGAGCTGGCATTACGGATCTTTGTTGTACAGTGGAAATATCAAACTCATGAATGCAAGGAAGAACGTGACTATGTGATTGTTCGTGGTCTGCCTGGTGGGTATATAAAATAAAAGCTTTCCACACAGTTCTTTATTGGAACTTTCACTGGTAACTGGCAGAAACTTGAAAAAATGCTTTGTGGAAAGAGAGCGCTTGCTTAGTTGACTCAAGTACAAAAAGGTAAGTGGAAAAAAATGATGTTGAGTAATTTTAAGTCCATTGTAATATGTGTCTGCATGTCCAGTAAAGTAACCTCTGTGTACACCTGGGTAAAGGATTTATTATCCTTGCAGCTAGTCAGTGGAGATAACACTTTTTTTAATGAAGACTTTTACCTCATAGAGCTGTTAGATGCTCTTGGGTCTGAAGTGGCTGCTCTTCCATATGTCACCTAACGTGGTCTTTGAGGCCATGTTATAAACTTTGTGCCAAACTAAAGTTTTCAGAAACTTAGGGATTAAAAAAATCAGTGAATTTTGCCTGAAGCTTGTAATTCTGTCTGTTCATTTTGTAAATATTTACTAAATGCTGTGGATTTTGCTCCTGTTTAATTTACTTTTCCCTATGAACAAGAGCACTGGTTTTACTTCTGTGTTATCCTCTATGTTGTGTAAAGAGCTTACACCCAAAACGTTTATATACCCACATCATGGCAGATTGAGATATTGTATAGCTATTTCTTGGCCTTCATTTTGCTCCGGTACAAATGCAACTTTGAGAGCAAAGAATTGGTTTCAGTGCAGATTGTCAGATTGACCTGTTCTGTTAGCATTTTGGGGAGATGTTTGCTGCTGGAAGGACTCCGTTGTGTTTGTTGCACATTCCTGGGGGACAAGGGTGACCGCCTCAGCTATGGCACAAAATGGGCTTTGTGGGGCGCAGAAGTGAACTTCCTCGGCAGATGGTGCCCCAATATATTTGGGAATTATACAGGGCCACCTGCAGAGCGGGAGAATGGAGGTAGGGTCACGGCAGAGTCGTTTTGGCTGTCGGGATGGAGTGTTGTGCCCTCCATTCAAGGGCAGAGCAGGGTGGATATGAAGATACAGCATAGCCCGGTGGACCCCCGATGAGCATTGAATAAAAAGCAGCTGGTGGTCCTCATTGCAGGAAGCCGGGCTGTGCTATCGGTGCTCACCGGGTATGGGGCAGAACTAATTGATGCCCGCGCCGCTTCGTGGGTGGCAGCGTCTCACAGCCAGGGGCTTATAGTTAGTGTGGCGGGGTGGAAATGATTTGTGAGTGACTAGAGAGTTCATGGCTATCACCGGTCTCCCTAACGAGATGTCTTGTAACTTTGTGTTGCATAAACGGGGCTACAGCTCTTCCAGGAACTCTGCAAAAAGTGAGTGATGGCAATGTGCAGAGGAAATCGATAGTGGTGAATGTGTCATATGGTCTCATTCATTTATCAGTCTGTAGTATTATATCTCCCTGGTCCTGTAGCAACAGAGAGGAGTAAATTTGCTTGCAGTGAAATGAAACTATGGAAGGTGCTATGGACCTGACTGCAGTCTGAACTGCCATAGCTTGTATGAGTGGTGGGGAGGTGTATATTTGGGGGGAAAAAAGGGAGTTGAAATAATGTTCTTGGATTGCTTTTCTTGGGAAGGTGCACAGGGCAATATCGGTTATGGGGAAAACCTGTCTTTATCCCATCTCAGCATCAGCCTTGCAAGGGAGCTGCAGCCGTAGAGCTGGGTGACTGTTGTGGGTCCACGTGGGTCAGGGAAGAAACATCCATGTTTAATAAGGCATTCAATGTTAGCCAGCCTCCTTCAGTGTAAGGAAAGATCAGTACTTTCACAAGTTATGGACCATGAAACGTGATCTCTCCTTGCTCTCATGAAGGTATCTGGTTATTCTTCCAGAAGATGACATGGACTGGTGTTGCACTTTGTTAGATAGGTGGGGCTGAGCCTGACTTTTTCTTTTAGTGTTGTGTTGTGTTTTGTTTTGTTTTGTTTTGTTTTCCTTAGAATCGTAGAAATGTTTAATATCTTTTGACTAGGGGGAGTCACTTCTGAAATGCAGGTGATATATGGTTGTAGGCTGAAACCAATGGATTTATTTTCAATTTATCCTGCAGGCATGGAGACGCTTCAGACTACCATGTTTTCCAGTAGTAGGCAAAAGAAAGCTAATTTGTTTTCTTATCCTATCTTTCAAAACTTTTAATGATACTTTAGATATTTAAAGCAATCTTTGATTAAAAAAGTCCATTAGACTTTTAAATAAATATTGATATAGAACATCAGATAGCAACATATCTAAAATGTCTTTGGTAGTAGAAAAATTAATGTACACTTGTGAACCTTAATGGTAATAATACTGTGCGATAGTGGTAACTTCACCTTAATTCTGTCTTTTAAAGGGCTTCTCAAATTTTCATAAATGATGGTTAAAGAAGAAAAGCAGCACTTTGAATTCAATATGGAAACAAACTGTGTAGTCTCACTCAGATAACTTTTTAATCTTCTCCCATAATTAATTTTCTTCAGCTTGAAGGAGAAAGTGAATGTTTCTTTCTCTTTTTTTTCTGAAAGACTAATACCAACTAAAATGGTGAATTTATTTCATAAAACTGATCTCAGCTCAAGAACTGGGAATTATGTGGCTTCAAGTAAATCACTGCTAAGGTTAGGTAATTTCTTTGGGTAGAAGCTAGTTTTTCTGTGTTTTGTGGTGTATTTTGCTTGGGTGGGGTTTTTTGTTGTTATCATAGTAAGCAATGGCTGAGGTGATATGTTAATTATATTGCAGCACTAGGTGGTTTCCTCGGCAAGGAATTCAGCGCCAAATGCGGGGACTGTAGAGGAGGACTAATTGGAGGCAGCGTGGTGTCTGTCATGTACACTGTCTGTTGGGGTGGTTGAGTGTAAGTATGAAGTTTATGTCACTCAAGCATGTTATTCATCCCATTTTATAGCTTTTTAGATAGTCAAGTTGCTATATAGAAAGAAAAGGAAATTCTTTCTGAAATAAAAATAACTCTAACAGCAAAGCCTGAAAAAGTAACTGTTTTCCTTTATTCGATAAGTGTTGGCAACTTCAAGACTTGGAAGTGTAAGTGCATCCTCGTCTACAATAGAGAGGAGAGTATAAATTAGGCTAATCAAATCTGGCACCCCTTTTTCTGTGGAAAAATTAGCAACTGAAGGCTTTTAATCCAAAAGGGCTTAGGTAAATCAAAGCTTAAATATTTATATAAAACAAAAATTCTATTAGAAGCATAGCTTTTCAATAGGACAAAAGGCTTAATTTGGAATTATTTTAATTACAGCATAAAATATCTGTAGATCCCTACTAAATATTGCTACTTAAATACAAGTAGGCTATGGATCCTATTCTAATTGCCAGCAGGGGCTTGCGTTATTTCCTGTGGTAAGACTACCTAATATTTGGTGACTTCCCTCATTTCCTCATGCTGACTTTCTGCCTTGTGTCCTATGGCTGGAGCATGGGAAACATATATTTCTAGCATTGATCCTGATCATAGCTTATAGACTGTATTGAACACTGCTTTTGAGACTACTTGCCTCTAATAATACAATATCTGGCATTTCTATGTGTTTTTTGTGAAATTATAATATTTGTTGCCATAGTGGTTCTTTTTGCATGAACTGACACTGAAGCAACACATCGCGCGGCCTTAGCTTGATGTGCTGGGATGAGATATCAGGTCCAGCATGTGGATGAGAAGAATTCCCTTCACTTACTTCGTTGTATCTTCAAACACTTTTCCTCTGTTTCTAGATGTTAATGAGTAAACAACCAGGGGTATGAACCCAGAAACAATTCCTAGCAAATGCCATATTTCTTAGACACTTAAAAATCCTTTCCATACTTGCATATTACATGCTCCATGAAGTGCTACTTCCAGCCAGTGGTATAGACCTAAACATTTCTTGAAGGTCTGAGCAAGAGGAAAGGGGCAGTTGAGCTGCATGAGGAGCTGTTGAATGTGAGAGGGTCATGTCCTTGCCCTGGAGCAAAGCTTTACAGTGAAACCTGGTGCATATATATGGATGGGGCTGAAAACAATTAATGGCAACTTTTTCCCCCCTTGAAGGAAAGATATGAAACAAGAGCAAGAAGTTGTTATTTTTTGTCTTGAATGAATTAATACTTCAGATGCAGAAACTTCCATTACATGTATTAGCCCTTCTAAACAGATCTCAAACAAAGGCTATTGTTCCAGATTTAGCAATTTGAGGAGCAGTTAGCACACAACATGGTGAAAATGTGGGTTTGGGTTTGTGTGTTTTATTATTTGGGTTTTGGGTTTTTTTTCTGAAATTAATAATGTTAGCAAAAAAAAGTAGGGAAGGTGAATAGTGCTGGCTGGTGGGGAAGCCCCTAGTGAGGGGTGTATAACAGCATTCAAACTGTGTCCCTCTGTTAGACCTGGCAAATCACCCATTTATAAACAACTGCACCTCTGTTATGAAATTCTGGTTTGTGAATGCTGTGGGAAAAATGGTACTGAGTTACCTCTCCCTGAGTAAGTGAGTGCAGTTAACAGATGCCAGCCCTAACTAAAGCTGTAGCTTGGTGTAGCTTCTCTCATACAGCTGCCTGACACGTATGCAGGTAAGATAAAATACAGACTCAGAAAGCGCCAAAGGTCCTGGTTTTATGGGGCCTGTGCTACATGCTTGGTTAGAAGAAAAACACTTGTAGGGCCAGAGGAGAAACTCTATGAAATGCATTTGGCCGTGGAGTGTTCTTCTGGCTTATGACAACCCAGGTTTACCCAAGGATTGCTGTAGTGTGCCATTAAAATGGGTCACATACAACTGCGTGTGCTATTAATGCTACCATGTGCTCCGCAGTTTCTAGATATCCTATGTGCTTCAGAGCAGTGATGCCCTAAGGGGCCTAAAAGCCCTCATTGAACATGTATTCTCAGATAGAGAGAGGGATCATATTGGACTCTTAGCAAAAACATTGTCAAGTTAACTTTGCAAATGCATAAAACATTATCCATTTTAATTTGGGTAATTTCTTAGTTAAACACACAGCCAAGTTGAATGCTAGGCTATGCAGGACACCTTTAAAACCTTTTTCTTCTTCCCATTATCCAAGACAGTTTCTAAACTGGGTTTTTCGACATTTCCTGGTTTCGTAGTACTTGATCTGTTTGTGCTAATAGTGATAAGCCTCTAGAGGGTTTCTTATTACCAAGTTGGCATAATAAATTATTTCTACCTATGATCCAGTTGCAAGTGTGTTATGAAACAAAACACAAGTAGAAAGCTGGGGGGTAGCCTTCAGAAGGAAAAGGAAATGGTTAAAAACCCCCTACCTCTTATGGGAGATGCTGCATTCTTGAAAAGCAGAAGCTGTTAAAAACAAACAAACAAACAAAAAATCCCAAACACTACCCAAAAGTATGAGTGTAAGATCTAGTGGCTGACGGTTGCTCTTTTAAAAGATGTGTGGAGTTGAAGTGTTTGTTTGCCCAGACAAGTAAAGTGCTGGGGACCTGCTAGTGTTCGAGCAGTTGACTCCCTGCCACTAACATCATTATTTATAGCGTGGCACAGGCAAAGTGACTTACACCAACAGACACCAAGTAGGTGGGTAATATTTTTACACTCTGATGTTTCAGTGGAAAGTAACCAAAGAGGACTCGCATTAGTCATGGTGTAAGCAGTTTAAAAAAATAATCCTTCAACTCTTTTCTCTATTTCATCACTTATATAAGCAACACATTTCTGTGGATAGAGTTATAGGTTTTTCCTTCTAAAGATGTCACATAACTTTGAAAGAGCCCAGTGTTCAGCTTAACAGCTGCTCCTGCTTTTTTTAAACAGGGCTTCTTCATTCATAAGAAATATAAGGAAAGTGTGTCTGTATAGCGTCTGGCAAAGCAGTCCCCTGATCCCTTACTGGATAGGTAGGTGCCACCAGTGTTTAGGTATACTCTGAAGCTTGTTTTATGCTTTGAAGTGCTTTCTCCTTCATGACCTTTCAGAGTGCACTTATTCATTGTTCCTCCATTAAACATGGATGTTTTAAAGTCCCAAAGTATTATGCATGAATAACAAAATGACCATTTACTAGTGTACTGAACATCTGCCTTCAGAGCTGTGCACGTAGCTTTTCTGCTGGCCGTGTTTTTGCATTTGTCTTTGACGCCTGAATGTGGTGGGGCATTAGAGGAACAAGCTACTCAAAGGTTCAGGCTTTGAGCACTTACAAGAGAGAAATGGGGGAGAATGGCAAATAATCAAAGTTTTTAAAAACTCATCATTGTGCGTCACTGCCTTAACCTGGCTTTAATTTGTGCCTTAATTGTAGTTAGTAATGTGACACATGCTATTATTTTCATGAGCAAAATACCTCAGCTCATGACAGTAATATTTAGAAATACCCTCTCCCATTGGTTATTGCTTGTATTTCTGCCTTTCTGTATTATCCCCAAGAGGAATACAAATTTTAAACTGAGATATTTTAGATTTGAATAAGACAGGTGGTGTTAAGCATGTGTAACAACATTTTTCACGTATTCATAATAGTATACGAGGGTTTCAGCAACCTGGAGTTATAATAGTGCTTTTGTCCTCTGCTGCTGCCTTTGTGATCAGGTCTCCTGACTCTGTTCAGAGTGTTAGACATTGTTTAAGCTTTTTCAAAAGAAGAATAAGTGTCTCGAAGTGATGTTCCTCACTTCTGAAGTGGTTGTATAATTTTCAGGTCTATTCTTCCACTAACTGACAACTAAGATTGTAAACAGAGTAGAAGTCTACTCCATACTGATGGATAGGAATAACTTCCCCTCCTATCTGAATTGCTCTTTTAACATATTTGCTGAATATCAGTTGAGTCATGGCAATGTTGCTGCTTCTTCACAATGTGCCAAAATTTGCCTGGTCCACTTTTTAAATTATTATTATTAATTTTAAGACTGCGAATGGTATCGTGCAAAGACATAATTCAGTGAAATGACTTTTGCATCTTATGGCCAGGGCTGTGTTTAAGGACAAATGCTCAGCTAGTGTCTCAACACAGTTCTGTGTTTTTCAAGGGATTTTTGACGACTTACCCTAGCGAAGGGCCTGCCCTTTCCTCCACAACTATTGAATTACATTGACCAAGCATTCTGCTTGCATCAGAAAAGTGCAGCAAATTATGATTAGTAACATCAGCTGAATACCAGCTCTGAAAAGAGCTTCAGTTATATATTTTCATGACTTATTTGAGGTGAATGAGAAGTGCATTTAATCTGATATTTTAGTATATCTGTTAAGGAAATTAGTAGGCAAGGACAGAGTGTGAAGATTGCTTACACTGTTAAGCAAGGGCTGAGCGTGCCAATAACTCATGACTCGGAGCTAAAACTGTATTAAATCAGGAAGAATGACGCAAGAAGCTGGAGAAAGGGACCAGGTGTTTAAAAACATAGAAGCAAACAACAAAAACAAACAAACAAGCAACCAAAAAACCAACAACCACCAACCAACCAGAAAAACCCCCACCAGTCTGATTTTGTGCCTGCCTTGGGCTTGAGGTGGTCTATTCCTAAAGCTCATAGCCCAGGGCTTACAACATGGGCAAAGCACGCAGGAGCTTAGGGCAGAGGTGCCCAAGTTCTGTGGGCAGGAGCTGCCCCTCTGGCCTCGCACCAGGCAAAAGCAGTCCTTTGGGGTGCTAGGGCCCTGGTGACCTCCTTTTTGGCTGTCTGTCTCTGCCTTCAGGCAGATAGCAGACACCCCGCTTTTCTGACTCTGGGGAAATGCTATTGATGAGGTGGTTAAAAGTCTATTGTTTTGGGGCACTTGGGTACTGGGTTTGTCATGACTAAGCAAATAACTTTTTCTTTTTTTTATTTTATTTAACCTTCTTGGTCATCTTTTCAACTAACAGTTCAGTTTGGTTTTCTGGTTCTGCACTGGGGGGCAGGGTGGGGGAACCAAAACCCAAAAAAACAAAACCCAAAACTAATACACTAGAGTGTGGCTAACCTGGGCTGCCCATGATGGCACTGTCTGTGGCTTTCTTGGGGAGGGGAAAATTATTAGTGGGAAACTCGGCAGACATAAGCTTTAAGCATTTCTTGGTACAGGGTTTTTTCACTGCTTATGTGTGATGCTGAAGATAATATCAAGAATAATTATGGATCTTATTCTTCCTTTCTCTATATTTTTAGTTGAGTTTAATTTCTCTAGATGGAATCCTGTATGTCTTAGGGTTTAACTAAAGCCAAATCAATGGAACTCTCTGGTCCTAGTTTTGTATTAGAAAGTGAGGGGCTGTATGCCTACAGGTATTTATTGTGATGGTTCATTTTCTCCCCCATGTCTTCTGCTGCACTGTATAAATCAGCCAGCAGTACTGCTGATCACACATTGTCATTATGTGGGCTGGTTTTGTATACACAGTAGCCTTAGAATAGAGGCAAGAAAACTCTACATCTCGATCCTCAAGCAATAGATAAAACTCTGTGTGGTTGTTGCTGTGGATAGATGTGTTTAGTTTCATTTTTTTAATAGTAAGTTTTAAGACACAGAACTTAACTTTTCCTGGCTTACAACTTGAGAGCAATTTCCAGAGTTCAGTTTATGAGCCTCTGGAAGGGCTTTTGCAAGAGCTGCCTTNTTTCAGCTATGACAGGACTGAATTTCATGCTCCTCTAGTATCAGACGCTACTACTTAAAATAGTTCTACCCCACTGTGGGCTGAGCTGGTTTCCCTTACGGCAGACAGCAGCTTGCTGGGAGAAAGGCAGTGCAGGGCACGTCTGAGCTACTAGAGAAAAATCCATTCAAACAGCCATCTACAGATGAAAGTTAGATGAAACAAATCAGAAAGATCCGTTGTTTAATAGCACCTCTGGTAGGCTCTTTATCAGACACAGACCTATGCTTTCTGCCAACCTTTCCTGACTAGGTATTTCTAGCCAAAGCAGCCTCTGATAAGAATTTGAGTTGTTCCTTTTAGCTTTTTCCTTAAATAGTCCACAGTGGTTCAAATGTATGTGCTGAAGTAACTTGGTACAGCAGGATATCCTCTGAAGCAGGTTGTCAGGTGGAGGTACTTGTTGCCAGTTTGTGCACCTCAGCAGAGCTTGAGTAATTTCTGTGGTTGGAGGCTCTGCTTTAATGTTGCTGGGTGGTGTTTTAGGAGGGTATGCTGTACGTGGTATCTGCTAAGCATGGGTGGCTGTGCCTGCTCCTCTTGCAAGGAAGAGTTGTTCCTTTCCCTTAGAAAGGTTGTTCTCTAACAAGTATGGATTGTTTTAGGCATTGGGTCTATAATGACTGCAGAGAATAGAGCAAGCTGGGGATACTTGGCATCACTTTCCATGTGCAGGGGTGGAAGCTCAGCATCTTCCAGCTTGTGCTAACCTGGCTGGGAGGGCTGAGTTAGAAACAAAGCATGAATATGGATGTGGGTACAGCCTGTTAATTTTGACATGTGTATGGCATTTACAAGAAATATTGACTTTGGAGTCAACACTTTTGTACATCAAGAGAATGCTGCCCTGGCTTTCAGCACGTCTTAGAATTTTACTACTCTCTTTTCCCTACCTAAATATACTGAGTATTGTCAGACAGACATGCGAAAGCAGGAGGCAGACCATGGGGAAGAAAGAATAAGGTGGGGAGTAGAAAAGAGAAAATGAAAGAGAATGTAGAGACATTCAGAGCTGAGCAGTACCCACAATACTGTATTTAAAGCCTGTGCACGTAACTGACAAGGAAAAAGGTGGTGGTTTTATCCAACCTAAAGGGGACTAATATATCTAAATATTTCTTATGCAGATTTAAAAAAAAACAAACAAAACTGCTGAGACTGTGGAATTGCCACAAAATGAACTGCTTCAAACCCAATTATAATGGTAAAGTATTTCCACTATGTAAATGACTGCCTACACACTAAACAGAACATAGCAACAAAGCTTTTAAGAGTATTTTACATGTAAAGAAGCAGTAACTATTGTCTGCAGTACTGACAGTAGTTGACTTGAGCCTAAATATGTGTAAGAAGTTGCAGTGGTGATAAAGACAGCTTGTAAAAGTGCCAGGGAGCTATAAAAAAAGCAGCAACCTGGTTTATACATAAGATCATGACATTAACAACATTCAGAATTTAGTCACTAATTATCAGAAGAATTTTTGTGATCGAGAGATTGTAAAGGAGAGTAGGCTTAAGAAAAAGGTGCAATAAACTGCAGCTGCTTGTAGGAAAGACAAGCAGTTGCTTGGTTGAGCTGGAGTCCAGAAGGTGAAAACATATTTGTGTGTGGCACCAAGGTGCTTGCTGAACAGAGTGTGTTAAAATTCAATAGCTTTTTCCTTACTGGAATTTAGAAGTGGCAGACCTAAGACTTTACAGGTAGATACAAAATCTGCTCTCTCCATATCCCTAGATTTATCAGGGAGTGCTTAAGGAGCATGTCTATATTTATAAACTGAGGAAAACTCCACCACTCTGCAATAAACACAGTATACGAACACATGTTAAATGTCTGCAAGGTGGTCGTGCATTGTGGGAGAAGATAAGTCAAGTGGTTTGGTATTGAAAAGAAAACAAATAGTCCCAGTCCAAGATCACTTTTGGGCATGGGAACTGAAGTCTTTCAGAAAGTTTTGGAACCTTAAAGCATATGAATGTAAAAAAATTCTTCTTAAAAAGGATTATCAGTCCTAAATATAAAAAGCTCATTTTTTGTGAAAGCTGGATAAAGGCAGAGGTTTTGCATTTGGCAAAAGTTATCCAGGCCCAGAGCAGGGTGTGGCAAACAGTTAGAAAGGACCAACCTGCCTCTACTGACTTCAGGATGACCGCTAGCCCAGTGTTGCACATGAAGCACCATTCCCTCTCTTGGATATATCCTCTTCAGTGGGTATTGATTTTTTTCCCCTACGACAGACACAGCCCCATCCTATTGTGAAATGAAGACTGAAAAGGACAATGAGCACTGCCCCAAAGTTAATGCATTCAAGGCTTATTTCAGGAGAATAGGCTGGGGCTGGAATAGCAGTTGGGCTGATGGCTGGGCATGGCCAGGATTGTGTGCAGAGGTCCTGGCTCTTGCTCCTGGCAGTGGCAGCCAGTGACAGGGAGCACCCTGTGATGCTAATGCACACTCAAGGAGTGCACGCAGAAAGATATGACCATTAAAAGAAAAAGGAATGTAGTTATAAACCTACAGTGTGAAGACTTCATTGTAGAAAGATTGTATCTGATGTAATTGCATATACTGTCTTAGTTGGATGAAAATTTATTTTTAAAATATGTAAATCTCAATAGAGTGGAGAGTCAAGCTGCAAATATGAATACCCTCAGTACTGTAGACAGCTACATCTATTTTTTTTTTTTGCATTTTAATGACTTGACTGAAGTTCCAGGTCTGAATATGCCACAACTTTTAGCTGCAGAAATGCATAAAGGGGTTTCATTTGTTCTCAAATAGAATTTATCTAGTTTTCAATCTAGTATATATGACCTTTTGCTACTCTAGTCTATCAAAGGGCAGGGCACAATTCCTGTAGGTGCTAAAGAGGTGGCTAGAAGAATGTGATTGCAGAGACCTTAGAGTGTCAAAGTGGTGGATGCAAATGAAAGACAATCCACCCTCCTCTTCTCCCCACCAAAACCCTAACCAAGACAACTTATTATGGATTAGGTAACTTAGGAGGAGTAAATTAATTGCCTGCTTAACCTGTGTTAGTGAGACACCTTAACTGCTGTGAAATGGAAGGAAAGAATAATTTATTTCATTTTAAATATGCCTTTGGAGTTGGCTTCGAGTCCCTGCTCCGTAGTGGGCTATTGGACATTTCACATAGACTTTCCATATCACACTTTCTGTATCATGCTTTCCTATTTTTGTTAAATGAATCTGCCCCTTGTCTTTGAGAGTCTTGCACTAGTTTTTAGTTTGGTACAAGGGCTGCGAGTACTACGGTAATGGGTATTAAAGGAATTGGTTTTGGAGTATTTAGCCAAACTCAAGTAGAATTAAAATAAGCCTTCCAGTGAGAGAGTTGGATTCCTAAGCGCAGTGTGCCTGGCCTTGAAGACCAGCTGTGGCAGTGCTTCTGTCCAATTCTTCACACAGCCTTTTTGATCTATAGCTTTTTCTGTATTGATCTTTGTCTGAGGATGGAAAAAACAAAGCTTTGTTGTGAAGGTGACTGCACAACCACATTCAGCAGTGGTTTCAGCATGCTGCTGGCTGGCTCAATGAAGAGAGAAAATCTTTAAGTAATGTTTGTTGCTGTGGTTGGTGACATTATCAAATTTCCCAGTGCAAATACCTTTGAGAGGAGCAAGCCTTCAGTTTTTCTTCTTAGGATCATTTAATGAGTCATTATTTACTTTTGTCACATAGCAATGTGGGACTTGAATTCTGGGAAAAAAGTTAAATCTGCCAAGGTTGTTGTTGAACAGAAGCAGCATACTTCCCATAACAAAGTTTCAGCTCATCGCATGCGAAGTTTCCAGATATAACTTCCATTGTGATTTCATATTTTCCACTATATTCCTGAGGGACAGCAGCTCCTTTCAGATAAGGTCTGCTCAGTAATGAGCTTGAAAGCTGTTTCTGCTTGGAAAAGGAAAATCCATTAACAACGCAGGAGAAGTGCCGTAAAAAGATAGGATGTAAAGCTGGGAACAATTCAGTTTGGGTTATGACAGCAGGAATTTTAGGATGGTCGGATGTACAGTCTCTGAACCTGGGCATCGCTGCCCTCCTGCTGCAGGGTGGGACAAGGTGCACTCCCAGATTGTGATCTTGGGTTCTAGTTTCACTACAACTCTTCAAACCAAGTAGTTTTAAGGGTCTGAGTTTGCCTCTGTCCTGATGGATTTTGGCAAGTGGTGGGGGAAGAAATTTGCTTTTGTTTGCTTTATACTTCACTGGTCTGTTGCTCCTGCACAGTGTTGGTTCTGCTTTGGGAGTTTTGTTTTTCTTTAAGCTGAATAACAAAGCAAATAAGCAAGTTTATGGGGTGCTCTCCAACTCAATAAAAGTGAGGTAGACTACATTGTGCCCAGCCAAGCCCTCGAGTGATGAGGGACAAATGCTTATTTTGTCTTAATCACACCGTGCATCAGATGAAAAGGAAACCCAGGTATCTTTCTGGACAAGAGTAACTTCTAACCTTCACTCAGAAATTTTTAGAAGGTGTCCTTGCAAGCCTGCAGAACCAGGGATGTAGGAGAAAGAAGCAAAGGCAGAAATGGTACATCTTCTCCAGACCAGCCTGGACAGCTTACTACAATGGTTTAGGAAGAAGTAGGGACTGATTTTTGATACCATGATAGTATGTGAAGTTTGCCTTTGGTACACCTCTCAGTTGTGAATTTGGTAGGAACTACACATGTTCAAACCAGCTCTTCTAACTTCTGCATGACTGCAGTGCCAGGTCCCCATCTGTAATAAGGAGAGGCAACTCCAGCAAAGCTACTGTGACTT
>VZTV01116290.1:0-18334 GCA_013400875.1 Anhinga rufa
AAACCAACCAAACAAAAAATGAGCATTAGCTAGCCACAGGGGAGACAGGGCATGAACTTGCTTAGGGCATTGCTGAGGTCATTCCCAGATATGCCATCTTCTATTATCCACAGTGGGAGAAGGATGTTAAAAATTAGAAGAAATCCAGAAGTGAACTACAGAAATAATAAAAGCTCTGAATATGTGCCCTGAGAAGAGAGGTATGAAATACAGCTTACTTAGTTTATCAAGAAATGTCTTTCTTACACAGGGAAGAAAAGCCACCTTAGGCCAGACCAAAGATCTGCCCATCCCAGTCCCCTGCCTATACTGGTGACCACCAGTGCCCTTCCAGGGAGAGCGTAGGAAGAAGGCAAGCACACCGCCGTGTGCTCTGAGCGCCCGGCATTTGGCTCCATCCCAGAGCCAGGAATTATAGCCAAGTACCTGATGACCTGTGAAAAGATTTCTCTCCTGCTGGTTTGTCCACTCCCTTTTCAATTTGATTTATTTTGAGGGTTTTTTTGCATCTGCAGCACCCTGTGGCAAGGAGTTCCCTGCCTAAAAGACAGCGCTGAACAACTCCAGAAGATAATTATTCTTGCTACCTAGTAAAATGGTATATTACCCGTCCACGTGGAGACCTTAAAAGTCAAGTTGCAAGACCTAGCACTGTTTTTACCACACAGATCATCAACGGAAGGGTTCATCAGCCTAGTGCTATCTAGAAGAGCAGACTATATGAAAACTACTTTCTCTAACCACATCACTTTTGAAATATGAACAGCCAACTGATATCATACCTTGTTCCCCCAGGCCAATCATATTTCATTTTTCTGTTGGGAACCAAATTGGTTTTGGTGCCATTTCCACATTCATTTATCAAAACATAGATGTGCAGGGGCAGCAAACTTCAATTTTACTGGCAATGGCAGACAGGGGGGGAAAAAATCATCTGCTTGTGTTATTAGCTCATGCAACCCTGCTCACTTCGCACATGGAAGATCCTCACTGATTTCAGCAGGAGCAGGACAGAGGTAAGAGAGATTTGGCCCCAAATACGCCATCACTGTTTACTTACACACATCAAAGGAAAATAAACAATTGTGCTTCTAAAATAACATAAAACGGGGGAAAAAAACTACAGAAAAATCCTCAAGAAAGCACACATGAGATCAACTATATATAGCCTAGGCAGGCTCCTAACATATGACAATAAAATACACCGAGTATCTTGAAATTCCTTTTTCCGCATCCATGACAAAATCAGAATGGTCTTCCGTGACTGCCCCCATCTTCCTCACCACTAGAGCCTTCGCTCCCTTACATGGCTGCTCCTCCACTCCAGCCGAAGCCTCACGTCGCCCGCTCTCCCAGGCTTGCCTACGCTGGTCCACCCACACCTTTATTATACTGAAAATCACACTTCTCTTTCACTTGTTCTTTCCATAACATTCTGTATCCTTGTAGCAAGCTGATTTTAGGTCCAAAGCTGTTCCATCTTCTCATGTTCCACACAACCATTCTTCACCTTCCAAACCCTCCTCATCAAAGCACTTTTCTTCTCCAAGCCCTTCCAAAATTGCTTTGTGTGGTCAGTGCTCTCATCGCCACTGTCTCGCAGAGGGAGCTCCAGCTTTGCAACCGCTCCCGAGGTGGAGGGGAAGACCAGACCACTGCCCTGCTGCTCCCCAGTTATTATTACTCGTGGCTAAGTGGCGAGGGCTGTATGCAGCGTTCCTCTCACCATTCCCAAGCTTCACTAGCTTGTGGCCAAATAAATAATATATTTACATATTACACCAAGCAAATATTATATGGTAGACAGCATCATACTTTGCTTTCATCATGAATTGTTTGCAACTTCTTAATTTCTGCGCTCAGGTTCTAATGTTTTGTGTTGCCCATGACCCAAGAGAGAAGGCTACAGCTCCAAAGTAGTCTAGAGCTGTGGTTGCAGGGAGCCGGCTGCATCTTCATAAGCACACATTTATTCACATACATCCTCACTACAACAGCCAAGGGATCTCTTCAGAGATCTCCAAAGCATAAGATGTAACTCTCACGTGGGAGGGCTCTGGGAGAAGAAGTAAATTTAGGAGCCCCTTTTCAAAACAGGGTCTTCAAAGAACAGGTCTGTTATAAGGAAAATAAAGAAACATCCGGAACTGCTCGTTCAGCAAAAGTTTACAGATGATCTAAAAATAAAGGTGGGGCGAAAGGGAGACATTTGAGTCAATGTATGTACTGTAGAAATTTAGGGCATGATTCATTAGCCAAAAAAATCTGAACACCCTCTGTAGCTATTTTCAAGGAGGTACATACATAATTTATGTGGAACAAGAGTGGGCTGCAATTTCCCCCACACTGCTTCTGCATAAATTACACCGGCTTGTAATTCATCACACTTCTGTTTTTCCTGCATGTAAGTGGTAACCTCTCATTTAATGATCACAGAAGGAGTCATCTGCAAAAAGGAAGGTGAAGTATTTACAGGTGAAAGAAGTGCAAGTTTGACACAAGCATGCGGTCCGGAGCACTGGAAGCGGTACCGTTTTCTGGTGAGAGGTTGGCTGTGCAATGACTTTTCGGTTAGTTCATTTTCAATGGCCACATTTAACAACAGAATACAGAAGTCTTTCTAAATCACCAGCACTAATCTCAGAGAAGACCCAAAGCACAAGATCATGCAGGAGTTTAAAATATCAGGAGATTTGTCATGGAGGGGTGTAAGCTGCTCAATTACTTGCTAATGGTCTAAAGCAGAAAAATCCTTAAGTGCATTAAATGAATAAATAAAACACCTTTGGTTCGAACAAGAATAAAACCCACATGAATCTGATACACAAAATAAAAGCTTCGTTATGAGCAATTACCCAGTTGGCTGAACGGAGTGCAAAATGCACAGCCGTTGCCTTGCAATACGAGCAGCACGGCCCCTGTTGAGTCCACCAGCCCTTCCTCTAAGCAAAGACGGGGAGGAGAGAAAATTAACCATGTTCCAGCTGGTCATCAAGAAGCTGGGCAGTAGATAGGCACTAATAAGAAACAGGAAGCTTGCACCAAGACCTGGGCTGGGGACACCAGTAACACATTTGTGCCACCACATCTGCCAGGAGGACAGCGCATTAGAAATGTACGGAAAGAGAAACAGATGAGGATGAAGGAGGCACACTGCACAGCAGGAACACACCGTGTGCACCCTCCTCTTCATGCTGTTCTTTGGAAGACAAAAATCAGCCAACATAACACTTATTTCAGCATTTACCATGAGAAGCAAGTTCATTATAAAAAAAATATATTCAGATATTCAGTCAAACAGACGGATGTGCTCTGCTCAGCAATGCTTACGTCATTTTTAAAATTATTTTTCTTTAATGTACTTTTGGGCTCTGAAAATCGTCTGTTTAACAGCATTTGCTGTCTACCTCCTTACTACTGAATATGGCTAAGAATAAAGCACCCTTTTCTAATCAGTCTCCTCTCCTTGAGGTTGGTGCCTTGGGGCTCAACATTAAGATTGGTCATTTATGCTTTCACTTAAAAACAAAAAAAAAAGAAAAGAAAGAAAGAAAGAAAAAAAAGATTTGCGAAAAGGGCAATACAAAGAGCAACAGTTGTCCTTCTGTCTTCCATCTCCTTCTGCGTCTTGCCGTTCTGCCATGCAGCCCACTGCAAGCCAAGCAGCTCACCCTCGGCTCCTCCATGCCAGGCCAGGACGGCATATGGCTGGAACAGGCCAGGATTCTAGGATTACTGCAGTAACTTTGTAAGAGTTATTCCATCTTCATTTTGTTTCATAACATCTCTTTCTGTGGTAAATAAGGATCTTATTTGTCGCTGAGCAGTGATCTCCCTTCAAGAGGTGAAGCCCCTATGAAATAATTCATGTAAATCCTCAACACTGGAATAGCAGCAGCACCCTTTTGGGTGTCACTCCCAGAGAAAATTACTTGTTACCTTGAACAAGAGACACGACATGGCAAAGAGCCTGAAGCAAAACAAAACTACCATCTTCATAGAATCCCAGCATCCCAGCGCGGCGGGGGCTGGCAGGGCCCTCCGGAGCTGCCCCCGTCCAGCCCCTGCGTGAGCAGCACCCCCAGAGCAGGGGCACANCCAGGTCTCTCAGCCTTTCCTCAGCAGGGAGATGCTCCATCCCCTGAGCATCCTTGTGGCTCTGCGCTGGCCTTGCTCCAGCAGCTCCCTGTCCTTCTGGCACTGGGGGCCCAGCACTGGACACAGCACCCCAGCTGCGGCCTCCCCAGGGCAGAGCAGAGGGGCAGGATGGCCTCCCTCGCCCTGCTGCCCACACTCCTGTCCATGCAGCCCAGGACACCGCTGCCCTTCTTGGCCCCGAGGGCCCAGCGCTGGCTCAGGGGCACTGGCTGCCCACCAGCACTGCCAGGGCCTTCTCAGCAGAGCCGCTTCCCAGCAGGGCAGCCCCAGCCTGTGCTGGTGCCGGGGGCTGTTCCTCCCCAGGGGCAGCACCTTGCCCTTGCTCCTGGTGAATCCCATGAGGTTCCCCTTGGCCCAGCTCTCCAGCCTGCCCAGGGCTCGCTGGATGGCAGCACAGCTCAAAGCAACACCTGGCACAGTGAGCCAACATGGAACCATGGCCAAGAGGGACAGACCCTCTGTCTGGAGTATGTGAGGCATTGGAGTCGTCCCGAGCGAACCTTGTGGGGAATGGATGGTGCCTGGATGAGTGCCTGGGAAGGCAGGCATGCAATAAGGGCACGTATTGATTAGAGAGGATTGGATTTGGTAAGGCTTTTGGGCAAAGTAAACTTTGTTTGGCTTACTGAAGTAGTCATGGAGTAACGTTGTCATTACCACTGAGAAAACAGGACCACATGTCAAGACTGCTGGGAAAAATCAGTCCCTTGCAGAAGCCCCACAGACTACATTCCAGGCCTGGAAAAATACCCTGAAAAAAAGAGAATGGCAGAGGTTTGACATCAAGAGTACCCTTAGGAAGGCTGTCACATGGCAGAGAGGCCTTCCTGTTCTCTCCTTGTTGCCAGTATTTCTACCAATTCTCTTCCTAACTGTACAGGGAGAAAGGAAAAGAAAAGGAATGAAAAAAGAATGAAGAGAAAGGGATGAAAACAGAGGAACCTGCTATAGTACCAGCCTGTGTGGCTAGGACACATCTAACTGCCCCCTAAAGGAAATTGGAAAATCTTTCTTCCAGAATGCCTGTGAACAGGGGTAAATAAAGTCATAGAAGACAACAGTTATACCAGAGCCACCCATTCTGGCAAGCCGTGACTAACACTTCCAGTTCATCTACTCTTTGTTCTGCAAACCAGCTAGAGACATATTCTTCCTCTTCTTTCTTACTCTCTCTTTTCCCCGCTTTTCTACCTCCTCTCACCTTTTTCTCTGCCCCTGTTTTTTGTTGGGTTTGGGGGGTGGGGGTGGTGGTGTCTTCTTTTTTTTTTTTTACCTCTTTCTCTCTTCACATCGCGTGGCTATTTTGATGGCTGCCATCCTGTATACTGGGCAGCCCTCATTAGCCGGGGAGGGTGTCACAACACGCCGAGTCTACTGTCAGTTTTGAGGGAGAAATACAAGATGTGACACACAGAACATGAGATAAAGAGCGTAACAACATTCCCAGGAAAAAAGCAAACAAAAAATTCCCACATACTGTCCTTAGCAAAATTTAAAAAGTTACTGAGGTAAAAATTTGTGATTTCCCCTCTTCCTACTTCTTTTTGCCTTGTACAAAACTGGGTTAACAAGGCAGCTGCTGAAATTCAGCACAGAGGAACAAGAGGCACACGGGGTGAGAAAGGAGACAGACAAGCCAAGGCCCATGACCAGAGGGAGTTTTCGGAAGAGGACAAGAACACCAGCAGCAGAGTTGGAAGAGGTTAGAGAGGAGAAACAGGGCCACAAGCTGCAGGAGGCAGCACAGGAGCACTGCGAGTGAAAGCCATGGAAGGACAGCAACTCAGCAATGGGTGGTGAAACAACGACAGAAGAGGGATATTAGTTAAAAAAGGGTGAATGTGGCAGGAAGGAAGGCATTGTGCAAAGGTCTGTTCTGGCACGTGGCGATGCCCATTTACCTGTACCTCCAGAATCTCACTTCCAAACCTGCTCAATCCTCCATTTCACAAATATCCTTCCTACCCACCACTCAACCAACCCGTGTACTAACTGCTGTCCTAGCTCTCCCATCTCTTCTTTCACCTTCCCGATGCCTTTTTAACCCCATCTCATTCTTTATTTCTCTGTGTCTCCGACCTGACCTTTTTCTCCAAGGAAGCAGGTTACATTCAGCAGTCCTGGATTCCCTCTCCTCCTATCCCAGTCCACAGAAACGTGACGATAAGCTTCATTACTGCTGCCAGCCAGCACCACCACCACCAGCTCTCCCGTCTAACACCCCCAGGTCACACATCTCGTACATATATCCACAGCCAGCACTTCGGAGGCGCTCCTGTTATCGCCCCAGGGGATGGATGTTTTCTCCCTGTGATCCCAACACATGGGGAGGGGGGAGAGGGGAGGCAAAGATGCTCCTAATGGCCCAAGATGATCAAAGCCAAAACAGGAGAAGAATATTTAAGCCATAATTGCTACACGGCACTTTGAAGATTAATGACTGGCTGATGCTTAATATATCTCAGGACATTAACCCCAACTGGTTATTAAGCCCTAAGAAATGCCTAGTGCTGAGGTCATTTTTATCACTCTAAGATGAATAAAAGAGAGGAAAAAAAAAACCCACCAGCTTATGAAATGTCTCCTAATGGGAAAATCAGTTTCAATTGCTAAGGAGAGATCCCCCAAGGGACGAACGCCCCTCCAGGCACGGCAGATCAGGCCACCCAGCCTATAGTAAGAACTGAGTCTGGACTAGGTTTCCTTTCAGTCCTCCGTATACTCTGTATTTCAGAAGAAACCATCCCTTTTGTGGCTCCATGTCTATGACCAGTGCTGTGCTGCTGGCTGGCCATGGAGAATCTGCCACTGGAGGGGCTCAGGAGTATCTGATCTGTCGTATTAGCTGGGGGAGGCAGGGGAAAGGGATCTCCATTTCCATGTATAACCACTTCACTTCTGCATTATTTATAAATACATCCTTCATTTCTAAGCATGATCACAAAAGTGGCCGTAGCACACATAGGTGCTTTAGCAGAACTTGCAGCCCAGTTTCAGCAGAATTTTATTTCAACTAATTCCTAATACAAAACTTCCACTCATGAACTTCAAAGTACGCAGCACCTTTGTCATAAAAGGCTCCAAAAGCACTTCACAAAAATCGGAGCAGAACATTTATGTATGACGTGCGTGTTGTCACCAAGGAGGTCTTGTACAGGAAAAGGTACCATTGAACCTCTAAGGTAGGAAGTGAAGAATATATCCTTCCACAAGAATTTGGGCAAGCAAAATCCAAATGAAAGATGAAAATCATAATCTACCTTTTTCTTTGGAAAGGGACACGTGACCCTGTAGTTACCAAGGCTTACTGAAGTCACAAGTGAGGAGCTTACTTAGGTTTTCCTCCATAACATGGTGGATGGGATTCTCCCGCTTGAACTCAGTTGTTTAGGGTTGTTTCACATCACCCAGCAAATCCCATGGGGCTGCTGCAGGGTGACGGTCTCCCACAGGTGCCCAGATCCTACCTCCTACCTGCCGCAGCATGCTGTTCTTGGATGCTCTCGGCCGGGAGAGCCTGGGACATCCAATGTTGGACCAGACACCAGAGCTGAGGCAAATGACTCCTGCCTGTTGCGTCCCACTACCACAGAGCACGCCATGAAACAGCTTGGCTTCCCAAAACCACACCAGAAGTGCCACCTCCTCTTTCAGCATACGGAGGAGTGCCCTTGCAAGTTGCTCCTGCCAATGGTAATTCAGGTACAAGCTTGGTTTTAGTTCACAAGACCCGATGTGTTCCCACCCAACGAGCGGTAAGAGCAGCGCTTCACGGAAAGCGCAAGAAACAAAGCCAAGGGGCCACACGAAGCACAGTCAGCAATACTGGGAATGTCCCTACAACACCCGTTAGGATGTAAGCTTAAGGCCACACAGAAAACCCCAAAGATGCGTTTTCTTCATGAAATGCTCGTAACAATGACGAACTAATTGTTGTAAGCATTACACAAAGAGAATCCACTATTTTGTCAGAAAATGCAGACCTCTACAACTTCAGCTGAAAGACAATTCCTCCTGCAAAATAGCCGCTGCAGGAGGAGCGCTGCAGCAGGACACACTTCTTCCAGATCCGACGGGAACTGATCGCAGAGCTGCCCACGTGCAGCTCGCTGCCTCGCCGCGCTGCCTCTTCTTCCTCCCAGAGAATGAACCACTGGAAATCTTTCTACAGGTGAAACACGCAAAATTAATGGAATATCACTGGGTAGAAGCCACCAGATTATCCCAATAAAAGGACTATCCTGACTTTGAAAGAAACAAGCGTTTTCAAGAGGTGTTTTCAAAATTCTGACCTGTGATATTTTACTACATTATCTGAAACAGGCTATCAGATTTTGCAAGGGATATCAAAATGCAGTAAGTGTATTACCCTAAAGAAATATTGAGGCATAGGGACAGATCCTGCTGTCCGTACTTATAAATGGAAGAATGATAGATTGTATAAGCTGGAAAAGAGAGTTGCCAGTTAAGCACTGAAAGCATCAGACCGAGAATGACCGTCACAAAAGTACAAATGATAGCAGAAGCAGAATACAAGTAAAACCAAATGAAGATTACAGCTAGAATATTGCTTATTCTGTGCAAGAAAAGATGTCGTAACCCAGACGCAAGCAACACAAAGCTGTCAGAATCCCATATTCAGAAGTGACCCTTACTTCAGGACATTAAATCTCTTATTTAGAACAAAAAAAAAAAAGTTTTCCCCAAAACCGTGATGCTCATCGTAAAAAGTGTCAAGGAAACAGAGTGCAAAGAAGGTTTATTATGAAGAGGGAATGTGACTGGAGTGGAACTACTAAGAGGTATTTTTACCCTAGTACCTTAAAGCATTTAACACACTACAGCCCAGATCTAGCAGAAAACACGTGCAAGTCACTGTGGAAAAAGCAGAAGCCACAGAGATTGGTGTGGGACCACTCACGCACAAGAAGTTACCTGCAGGAATGCCGACACCGAAACGGCACCCTTTTAGAAGCCAGGCGATTTGTGAAAGGTGACAAAGCCGGTTAGCGGCAAAAATACACTTTATTTGTACACATCACAGATGACTTGCAGGGGGAGAGAACTGGGGCAGGAAGGGATCTCCTCCCTGCCTCCCCGTGTTTTAGGAAAGCTTCCAGTTGTGATTAGAGGGATAGGGGAAGGCACGCAAGTCCTCTCTATCACCCATCCCGCTTTGCCCCAAAGCACCAGGGACAGCTGGAGGCTTCATTACAAGCAGCCAAAAATATATATACAAGAGACAGGAGAGACATGTTGTTACACAGACTCTAAACGCGTTTTTGACATCCTTTCTCAATTGTCAAATTATCTGACATCGATTATCAGCATTGCCTGCTGATTGTTTTTATTCCATTTGAGTGTTAGCCAAAAACTGTCCTTAGCGGGAGATCTTTTTAACATCGCAAGTGGCTAAAGAAGTTCCCATCGAAATTTTGTTTTGCTAGAGCTCTGCTTTAAGCTCTGCTTTCTGTTTAAAGCAGAATTTTGAAGATTATACACATCAGGCTTTCCCATACAACCCTGGAACCAATGGAAAAGAGTTAAGAAGCTATTTTTCCAACTCTGCAGGTCACCCAAGACGTAAGGATTTTAGGAAAAAGCTATTTCTGTCTCTACCATATTCTTTTCAAAGCAACAGAACATATTTCAGCAAATACAGGTTTGGAGTCCCATGTAATCATCTCTGCTTCTTCTATATTCAGCACAGACAATCACATTGAGATTGCATTTGACACAAACCATTGGTGTCCATAGAAACTGCATGACAGCGAAGGCAGGCAGAGCCTGTGCATGCCTCGAGCTCCCGAAATCTTGCTAAAATGGCTCTAGCGTGCGCCGTTACGCTATAATCACACAACTGGAGTTTTGCACATTCTGTAACCGTACAGCAAAAATATTGTGGTTATAATAAAAACCCATGGGTGAGACTGTCAGAAGGTGGTGGACGATGGGAGGCGGGAACAGAGCTGCCCAGGGCGCTGGAGCCCCGGATTTAACACAGGGTTAATCAAGTC
Source organism: Anhinga rufa (assembly GCA_013400875.1). Classification (NCBI taxonomy): domain Eukaryota; kingdom Metazoa; phylum Chordata; class Aves; order Suliformes; family Anhingidae; genus Anhinga; species Anhinga rufa. Next base: position 10,176 of record VZTV01116290.1, read on the forward strand.
ATGCAGCACTTCGGCCTCCAGTCTCCCCATTACAGAAAGGGGGACAGTGGGAGCACCCTGCATTTATACCGTTGTATGCCATGCATGTTTGTAAAGTTTTTTTTTTAATGGTTACCTATTAAATATTATGCATTTGGTCCTACGCTCGTGTTCTAAATGTTACTGTAATCATGTAAATATTTCCTTGTAATAACATTGAACGAATAAAGAGAATTACTTTTATAGGTCACACTAGAAAAATACATTTAAACAAACACCCACAGTATGTACAAAGAGACAGACAACTCCCAAATACATGAAATTTTGGATGAGGAATAGCCAAATCCTATTTTTTATTCGTACCTACGCTGCTTATGCTATTAATATCTGACTTCTCTTTTGTGACTTTAGACTATTTTAAAAACGAAACCTTGTTACCATGGAGACAATAAGCCGGTCAGCCCATCTGCTGAAGAATAGGACATAAAATTTTTAAAGTGAGAATTTCAAAGGCTCAGACTTTTAGGAATCCGCGCCAACGACTCCATCAAATACACATAAGGGCTCCTGTTAATTTAGTTAGCTGTCACCTACCAGATTTCTGACAATCTTATTAGCTGCTACTGTGCACCAGTACCCACTAGCAGAGACTGCAGCACTACGAGCACAGGCACGCTGAGGAGATGAATCATGTTCCACTTCCACGTGCTGCACTGGCCACGCTCACGGAGTGGTGAGGACGACAGCTTCTTGTGAATATAATCCAGTGAGCCTGCCTCAAAGGTTGATGGATGACTCCAAACAAAACCAAACAAAAACAACTGGGGGATTTTTTTTTCTTAAAGAATGCAGTCAGGATCGTTATTTGCTTGCAAACAGACACACACACACAAAAAAAAAAAGCTTTTTCCTTTTCTAATAGCACGCTAAGTGGGAACATAATTTGAGATTCAATTAGCACATTAAGAAACATTCAATTAAGCTTCCTGGTGACACAGAGACACACAGCTACCCTGGCTTTCCAGATGAAGAAATAAGACTCGCAGAAGCCTGCTGACTTCTTCATGGTCAGATGAAGTGATGGTAGAATTAAGGAGAGACGCCAACTATCCTACTCTTATAATAAAAAAATCCATTTAAGTTTCCTTCTACTGTTATTTCAACCTTGTGAAGCTTGCTGTCCGTCCCCCCCTCCTCCTCCCAACCCTGCAAGGAGAAACCCAACCAAGGCAGGATTTTGGGGTGCCCAGGATCAGAGCGACACCATTCGATAGGACAAGGCAGCTTTCAGGAAGGCAGATGCGCACACGTACGCGTGACAGCCACATGCCACCAGCTGTTACCAACGGGGGAGCCAAGAACAGGGGACACGCTCCAAGTCCATCAGCATCTCCAGCCGTATCAGAAGATAACCCTGGAAAAGCTGCGTATGCCGTGACTCTGACTTAATCTGCCCAGGCGGCATCCCACAGGAGGTTATGGAGAGGAGAGATGTCATCTAAAAGTCATCAGTGCCGGTGAGCCCGATGGTTAGAAGCTGCTCAGATACAGGACCCTCCATCACTGAAACACGCGCAGCAGCAGCAGCAAAGCGCAGTTCTGTTTGACAGCCTTCGTCGTTGCAGCATTTCTCCTAACGGCAGTTGTCATCACAAACCTCACCATGGGTCACAACAGGCCACGTCTTCCAAAGGTGGCTGTGCCCATCGGTCCGATGGTCTCTCTCCAGCTGGCAGGAGACAACTCTGTGCAAGCTCTCCAACCCCTCGCAGGCAAATCCAGCCATGGTGGCTCAGACTGCACCGCTCGGTTCTATCCCCGGGCTCCTGCAGGGACCCGGGTACAGCCCCTGCGCAGCACACAGCCTACGCGCACACAAGGGACGGCCTCACCGCCGTCCTCCAGAAGCAGGCTGTCTTCAGAAATCACCTCTGTGATTTGGAAATGAAATTCAGGCCACGGTGACATCGGTGGAAAACACTGATTTCTCCCAAAGCTCACAGGACCTTTTGCAAACTTACTCCATGGTGGTGTACACAAGAGAGCTGCACACCAGCCTCAAAGTCAAACGGCTGTCGGCGTACTAGAGCAAGATGCTCCACGGACATTTATTGCAGTTCAAGCATGCCTTACTTTGCCTTATTGCAAATCTACATATTTAGGTTAAACCAAAGTAAACTGGTCTTAAGCACAGCTTAACTTGAAAGATGCAACTGTTGTATTAGTTAACTATATCGATTTAAGAAGAGAGGTGAGTTGAAACGATGTCACTCTGCCACGCAGACAAGGCTTATGCTCTTTGGAGAAAGGGCTGAATCTTTTATTCACCTGTCAAACGCTTTAACAGTTCCTAAACGCTGTATGGAGAAAAATAACGATCCAGCCCTGTGTCTAAGGAATAATCACATTCTATGACAGTAAGTTATATTTTAGAAATTAATGACTCATTGTAGAATTGAGCTCATCCTGGTACATTACTGAAATTCTAATCTGCTCCTTTGCAGATATATATTTTAATCAATCTAATCAGCATTCAATTTTGAGAAATGCCTGGTTCATTGCCTACCTAGGTCGGAATGGGCAGCACTACTCAGCATCATCCACCTCCTGTGTACCAGAAAACCTGTATCACAGAAGACTAAAACCTCAAGAGCATCAACTGAGGTCTCATTTCATTCTGAGGAAAATTATTTTAAGACCAAAATAAAAGCAGAATTGAAGGAAGAAATCAAACGCACATTAAAAAGTTTGTTAAGAAGCGGTCATTGAAGGTGCCTACATACATCGTTGATGAGCAAAGACCAAGTGATGATTCCCCCTAAATCAGACCATTACTTCACAGGACAGTCAGCAAAAACCATCAACTACAAAACTCAATCCTGTACTTCAGGCCACGCATTGCTCTTGAAAACGGTGGTGTAGGTCATTAAGCTAACACCCACCAGAGCTGACGAGCGACCGTGTCGGCTTTGCATCTGTGAAGGCACACCTGAGGGGGAGCTGGGCGGCTGTCTGTCCCGCGTGCCAAGGGAAAGGTTTTCAGGCTTTGTAAATGACAAACAAAATTCAGCCGCCCGCCCTTAAAGCTTCCCAGATCTGATCCACAACTCTTTTTCCTTGAGTAAACAAGAAGATATCTGAATGTAGATGCCAACGTCCAGCCAGAGCCCACCGCTTGGTCCTGCAGGAAGGACACCACGATCCCATCGCCACAGAGGCAAAAAACCTCCCCTGAAAACAAAGCAGCAAAACTCTTCAAAGATTTTTACTTTTGTCTGGTCAGAATGTCATTAACTTTGTAAAAAGATGTTACAGCTTGAGAGCTGCTCTAATAACAGATAATGCTGGTTTTATTTTCCTCTCAGTATTACACAGGAAAAATGAGATTTAAAAGGAGGAAGCACAAGCGTTGCCAGAGATGCGACACTAGGTGTAACTCTGTCTAGAAAGAAAATTGACTTTCACTTCAACTATCTCTACATATAAGCAGCAAAATACTCCCAGAAATAAACGGCATGTCTAAATATAATTTTATGTAAAGCTAAATGCGCTTGGACTGAACAGGTATGCTCAGTGGCTTTACTTAAAGTCTCTGGCATGAGCTGGAAAGAATTTCCACTGATTACTATGAGTGTTTCAAGAAGGTTTTATTACAAGGCCCTGCTGATACCGAAGAGCAGATAACTCTGTATTTCACTTCAAGCGTGTAAGTTATGGTTATACAGCGAGGCAACCCGGTATGCGAGGAGGTAAGGTAACAGCCCCGCTAGGGACCAGTCCACTGCCCGACTGCGATTCTGGTTACACCTTCCGAAGCAGAGCCACTTGACACCTCTTCCACACAGGCCACCTCATGAAAGTTAATTGCACAAAGTCTTCTCTAAATGAGGAAGGGCGGAACGGCATATGGCTGGAAGACCTAGAATAAGGAGACATTCAATTGCACCTGCACTAAGGGCTGCAGGTTGGTTAACAAAAAGCAAAAGGTATAAATATTTCATGCACCCCCAGTCAGAGGAGGCTGTGGGGCACTGCCGTGGGGAGACACCCAGCCGAGCTGAGGAGCAAGGTGGAGGAGGAAGGGAGGCTGAACTCCACCTCCAGCGCCACAGGACCCCTGCTCGGACCTCCGTCAGCCCACCTCCAGGTGTAAGAGTCCCCCTCTCAGAGGCTGACCTTCCCCCGGGGATCCCCAGTCCCGTTATGCAGGTGGAGCCATTTACTGTGTGGCTTTTCCCTCCCAAAACTGTATTATCACGTGCATAAAAGGTTTTAATGACTTCTGGCACACATACCTATAGCTGCAGCCCCGGCCCCGCTAACTCGCCTGGGACCACCCGCAGTAAAAAGCGGCCACCGTGGCTCTTTTTTTGAGAAGAAGCGATGCTCTAACATAACCTTTGGGTGACTGTTGCTGTTCTTCACAGGTCACTTAATGTTCCTCAGTGAAATAAACGCTATTAAAAATCACAAGCGATAAAGCTGATGCTACCAGAAGTCAAAGGAAAAAATTGCATATACTCACAAGTCACACCCTGTCAAAATAAGCGGTGGAAATGTAAAATCTTCCAGAAAAAAAAACAACAATGAAGTATTATTACAGCATTTTGCAAAATTATAAGCATATGTTTTCAGCTGACCTAGTTATTGTCTTATAATTGACTTCTGTCCCTTAAGGGGATTCTTAAATATAATTGAGTGGCACCTGCCACGTAAGAGGAACAGTTTTGTACACCCGTTCCTTGCTCAAATACCACGCTTAACAGCTTCAGCACCAGGTTTACTCGCCGCCTCGGCCGTGCCACTGAAGACAGAGGTGCCCGTCCAACAACCTGGGAACCTCCTGCGCCCCAAGTCACTCCAGGACGCAAGTGATCTTACTTACTGGAGTAGGTCTTAATTTTTATACCAGCCCAACGATTTTCAGCACATACCTCCCTGTTCCCACTTGTACATCACTCTATCCATGTCCTCCAGCGCAGCATTTCCCACAGCAAGAGGCAATTATGGGCACTGCCAGCTTCCCAGGCATTGGTAGCTCTGCCCTTGCTGACACAGGCATGGGACTCAGCGCGAAGGACCTTATCACCATGCGGTGTTGACAAAAATGCAGATATAAAAGCTCGTCCAAACATTAATCCCTTACCAAATTAGATTGACCAGTGGATTGAAACGAAAAATTAAATGCAACATAATGAGAAGTCAAGTAATGACTTCAAATCTGGGGGACCTGCACCTCTCCTGACATGAAAGGAAGCCAATGATAGAATTTCTGTCGGTATTTTGGACTTGGGCAAGAAGCTGGTGTACAATTCTTAACGCATACAAGATCTACAAAGATTTAAACTCTTTTGGGACATTTATCGCAAATGTTACTGACAGAATTTCAATTTTTTAATGTTACTTGAAGTTAATCCCTGCTATTAGGAGGTTTTTTTCCCACTTAAGCCTCAAAAGTCTGACTGTTCTTAGGGAAAACCTCACAGTGGGAGGAGAGGACAGCAACTGCTCTACATCTGCGGAGCCAAAATCCCCCATTCTCAAAGAAAAACCACTAACCACAAAAGCTGAGACAACCGTCTCATCCTCACACCAGAGGAGCAGCAGAAACACCGTTGTGCAATGGAAACACTGTCCTGAGGAGCTGAACCACCCCAGGGCGAGGAACGCCATGTGAAGTCCGTGGGAAGGAGCAGCAAGACCCTCACCCCGGCACGTCTGCAGCTCAGGCCCGCCACACTCTCCCCCAGCATGGGAGAGGCAACCCCAGAGTTAGTTTTGTTGCTCAACTCACACAATTCAAACTAAATCTTCCCACTGGTATCATGAAGAGAGCTACCGCACTTGCCCGTTTAAAAGGTCTCAGGGTAGTAAACCGCTGAGGTCCTTTTGCTGTTTTACATCTCAGTCTGAAAAGTCACCTTAGAAAGTGACAGCAATTTGTCTGCTCCCACCTCATTTGGGATAAGCGGGTTCCAGTACAGATCAATTCATTTTACTCTATATTGCACACAGCTGAAGTTGTATCGATGCGGTAGGTTCAGCCGACGCAGCATCGTCCTCTGCCAGGGCAGCGCAGATGGACGCCGGTGCACAAAGAGCCCCGGTGCCGGCGCTGGTGTGGATACACTGCTGGGACCCCTCGGCTGCCGCGCGGCGGGACTCGCGGGACGGCAACCATGATGCGAAGAAAAACATCCCACCACCACGTTTTCCTATTGTTATTTGGCAGCACCCCTCAAATGCGTCACCGAATGTAAAGCAATCCCTCGGGGTGGGGGGGGGCCAGAAGTAAAAGCGAGTCTCCCCACCTTCCCCCCCAAAAAAACCCCAACAAAGAGACGTTGAGGCACGCAGCGCTTGCAGAGCACACCACGTCCTGACTTGCGAGACAGAAAAAAGTGCAAAGGACACGTGTCCATGCATTTTGCCCACCGACGAGGCGTGCGGCGCCGTCCGCGTACTGCAGCTGTGACACCCGGTGTGTCTGCTTGGGGAGGCAGGCTCTTCCACACGAGCAGCGGCGTTCCCCGGCTGCTGGTGCGAGCGCTTCCACGTGCGAGGTTTTCAAAACCCCTCATCGCCTCCTCGCTCCCTCAGACACCGAGTGCTCTGGGTGACGCCGATTATCCTCCGTCTGCCTAAATCACAAGCCCTCAGTTTCCATGTGAGCACGGCACGAAATCCACCTCTTGAAACAACACTTCTGACAAGCTGAAAGATTCCCCAGGACACCTCCAAGAAAAGCCCACAGCCACCTGCAACACCTCCTCAGCTGCCACGACAGAGTGACACAGGCTAAAACTACCTTTATATTTATTTATCCTTGTCTCAACTCCCATTTACGTGGCTGATACCACATTAAACGTCACATTCTCACTCTCGCATCTCATTCTGCCGCCGCTGGAGACAGGGACTGCCAGCCTGACGCTGCTGCGGTTCTGCTCCGGGCTGGAGCGGTGGCGAGGAGACGCCGCAGAGCAAAATAAAACTTCCCTGGGTTATTTAAATCCCTTTCTCTGACAGACCGACCTCACAACTTCCACGTCCTGAGCAAAATCCGCTTCCACGCGTGACAAGCGTCCCCGCCTTTGTCAAGGGCCCAGTTCCGATTTCCTTGCACTTCCTTAAATTTCTGCTCAAGTCGCCCGAGGGCTCCGGGGGTGTGTGGGATACAGGCTCCTGCTGCAAGAAATGTTCTACCTCCTTTACTTTTAAAGCAAATTAATAACATTTACGCTAAGAAGCGCCTTTGAGGAGAGAAAGGAGGGAAACTCGGGATGACTAGCCGTCTGTATTTTGCCAGGGGACAGCTGGCAGGCGAGAGCGTAAGCCTGGGAACAGCAAAGGGAAGGGCAGCGATGAGCAGGAGGTTTCACCTAGATCGCTCTCGCTACTCCGGTGGCGCCAGGGGATGCAGGGCTGCTGTATAATTAGCACCGACGAGCCCGAAGCCCCACACTGAGGTGCCAACGCTCTTGACACCTTTACAACCACATTTTTATGGGGTTTTTTTTTTTTTTTTTCAGAAAACCCCAAGTCAGAAGACGGCTAAAGTCTCAAGCTTCCATTCTTTAAGAAAAGTGTATTTCTTCCCCTCGCTGTTACAGGGCATACCTAGAGAATCAGCCCTAGGTGCAAATCGCAGCTCGGGAACCGGAGGCGCGCACCGCATGTGCGTTTGTCGGAACAAATCGTGACCTCAGTCGGGTCTGTCAGGCCCCTCTCCTGACCCCGGGGCAGTCTCGGGTTTGTAGGTTTAAGCCCGGCTCTGACCCGTGCCCAAACCCCGCCGGGCTTGGGAGCAGCGGGGCTGGACAGGGCAGCGGCCGGCAACTCCTGCGCTCCCGGAGCGGGAGCCGGCGCAGCGCCCGGCCGCGGTACCAGCCCCACGGAACACGGGCCGTTGTTTAATTAAAAAAGAAAANCAAAAGCATTCAAAATATAAAAAAAAAAAAAAAAAGAAAAAAAAGGAGACCCACCACAGAATCGTTCTGGGATGAGGGGAGAGGCCCGCCGCCGCCCCCGGCCCCGGCGCCCCTCACCTGCCGCAGGATGAAGCTGGTGGAGGTGGTGCTGCCGTCGGAGCGCTTCAGCCGGCTGCGGCGGGTCGCCGTGCCCCTCGCCACCTGCCCCGGGGGAGGCCGAGACATCAGGGTCGGGTCGCCGCCGCCGCCTCC
>VZTV01116290.1:18556-29070 GCA_013400875.1 Anhinga rufa
GGGCATCGACCACCTCTCTGGGCAGCCTGGGCCAGGGTCGCACCACCCTCAGGGTAAAGAATTTCCTCCTTATATCCAGGCTGAACCCACCCTCGTTTAGTTTAAACCCATCACCCCTTGTCCTATCACAACCGGCCTTGCTAAAGAGATCGTCCCCATCCTTCCTACAGCCCCCCTTTAAGCACTGGTAGGCGCAATAAGGTCTCCCCGCAGCCTTCTCTTCTCCAGGCTGAACACCCCCAGCTCTCTCAGCCTGTCTCCACAGCAGAGGTGCTCCAGCCCCTGATCACCTCCGTGGCCTCCTCTGGCCCCGCTCCCGCAGGTCCATGTCCTGTCGGTGCTGGGGGCTCCAGAGCTGGACGCGGCGCTGCAGGGGGGTCTCACCCGAGCGGGGCAGAGGGGCAGAACCCCCTCCCTCGCCCTGCTGCCCACGCTGCTGGGGATGCAGCCCAGGGCACGGCTGGGTGTATCCAACCGTATTTCAGCAAAACCATCCGATTTAATCCAGCACGTGAATATACCGGGTGTGACACCCGGACGCCGCTCTCATGGGAGGATCTCCAGTGGTGGCCGTCCGTGAGGGATGCACCAGGGGTCTCATTTTCAGGAGCCGACAAATGTGTTTTTACCATGAGTGGAAACAAACCCCAGACTACCGGCGATCACCACAGCCGTGGGTTTTCTGCACCAGCGTCCCTTGGCCCCCATCCTGGCTCTCCCCATCCCACGCGGGATCCCGGCCAGCTGGAGATGCGACACGGGTGCTACGGGCAAGTACCAGCCTCTGAGGCAGGCTGAACGTCCTCAAACTGAAACCGAGCCCAAACCATCGCGCCCGCCTCAACCGCAGTGCTGCCCGGCGCTTCCGAGTATCGACCAGTGTTAATTTGCACCAGCTACCAGTCGTTAATTCCAGGGTACGGAGGAAAAAAGGATAAATCAGGTTATTAAGCAATCCGCTTTAAGTTAGAGGAAATCTGGGGAAGAAGTGGAAGGAGGACCTGGATTTCCTGCTTCCCGCTCCTGTGCTTTAGCTACAAGCGCCTCGCACCTCCCAGCGAAGTACGAGGAGAATCGCGTGCATCTTTGAAGTGATCTCACCTTTACACCAGGGAGCTCCGAACACGCGCACACACCCCAGCTCCGGCCAAGGGCCGCGGCACAGCAGAGCAAACGTTTCTTTCTCTCTCTCTCTAGCCACAAACTGCAGATTTTTTTTTTTTTTTTAAATTCCATGGATGAAATTAGGCAGCCTGGTTTCTTTGTCAAAGATGAATGTGGGTCATGGATGCTGTAGTCTGAATTTATTTTTAAATTCAGTTTAATCATTAAGTTCGTACTAGGAAGGATAGTTTTCTTCAAACATTAATCTTAGCGTGACCACGTATGTGGCTGACCGCCCAAGGTATTGTCCAGAAAACTAATGCCTCATTGTCTCACTTCAGAAAGATGCAGCAACGTTTAGGCCGAGATTCGAAATGAAAAATGAACAAACATTTGCCAGTAGGTCAGTAAATGTTTTGGCTTCACTAGGGCTTTGCAAGATTTCGATTTGCAGCCAAAAGTGACCCGAAATCAAGCCCCTGGGGTCAGTAACTTGGGAGGGATGTAAATAAATGATGAAATGCGGCGATTTATGTCGAAATAATAATTAAAGGAGTTGTCCTCGGGTACGTGAGGCTGCTTGCACGCATTGCTTTGGTGTCCATTCACAGCATTAGCAGAAGGTTACCTTTAAAGCACGAGGATTGATTCTTATTTTGGATGAGCTAGTAATCTCTGGATAATTTGTTTAGGGTCTCCGTGAAAACCTGTAACGAGCCATAAGCACTCACGGCTCTTACTTAAGATGTGCGGTACAATCAAATTTAAGGAGCAGTGTATCTGCTTTCTGTATAAATACCTTATCGTTTGTGGCAAAGCGTATTATTGTTTTATGCAAGGTTCTCCTCTGCGATTCCCCATGAGTTAACGCCCGCTGGGCAGCGGTATTCTCTCGCCAACCTAGGGAGCCTTTGGGCTCGCCAGAGGTGAGGCGCAGCACAGCCAGGAAGACCCCGGCTCTTCAGAGCGCTGGCTTTGCTGACGGCGTGTGGGAGCCGGACGAGCTGGGGTAGCTCAGGGGACTGGGGAGGGCTGCAGCGCTGACCCTCACACCACTCGCGCAGCTTTTGCCCCATCTTTCCGGCAAGGGCTGAACTACGTCGTAAACACAAGACTCTTCACCCACGTGTGTTAAACAAACGTCGTTTTATTCACACAAGGCAATGCACACATATTGCGGACAGGAGGCCAAATGGGTATTCCAATAGAACAGATCTTCTTAATACTGCAAGCTCTTTAAGATGATTTTCTATAAGAACCGCGATACCTCTATTAACCAGTACACATTCACCTCAAACCCCAGTCAAAACAGAAGCAGAACCTTGGTCTGAATCCCAAGTTCAGGCGTGCCCTCCGTTGGTGGCCGACCGAAGGCGTTACAGTGCCGGCAAAGGGAGCTGCCAAACCTCGGGCGTGCTCAGAACCTGCCCTAGCTCTAGTTCCCTTCCTTCATTTTTTTATTTTCACCAATTCAAAACAGTTTGATTCATCTTCATGTAAAATTTAACTGGGGAGAGCCATGAATTATAAGACATTATTCGTTCATTCAGCAGATCCATCACAGTGTTCAATGTAAGCGAGAGTAGTGCCTATTATTTCTTAGAAAATGCATAGATAAAAATAAGGAGAAAAAAATCTTCCTATGAGAAAATGATTCCTGTAAGAGATTGCAGCCGCAGCCATGTCCTGCTCAGCTCTCCTCTCCGAGGGACAGCCTGCAAAAGACTTACACTGTTCCACAAGTCCATGAACAAAACCTGAAGTAAAACGAACACGGAACATGGTTTTTAAGGTTTACTTGTTACAGAAACAATCCGATTTTTTAAACACTGTCATTTCTGTACCAAATTAAATAACAGACAATGCATTTCTTACATCGAGGCGGGATGAAAGACCGCAGTTTCCTGAAACACGTCTCTGCACGGTGATATTACAGACAAATTCAGTTGTCGCTTTCAGCTGACTATAACTTAGACATAATAGGTTGCCAACTCATACTAGAAGAAAATTTATCTAGCATTGACATTTTCAACACCCATGAAACAAATATATTACGATAAAATTCTCATTATAAAGTTGCACAAATTTCTATGTTAACCAGTAAGAGTTTATACGAAAAAGCAGAAGTTATCTACCGTTGATTCTCGATATAAAAGAGCAGGTAGAAACCTAACGTAGAAATCTGAAGTTAGAGAAATCCTTTGGCAGCATGTTCAGTTACAATCAGGCCTTAAAAATAAATATGATAATGTATAGAAGTATGAAGAGGAAAACCAGATCCTATTAACACCAAAACCCTCTAAATACACTGTTTTAATAATAATTAAATTATTTTACACTATCTACAAATTGCATATCACAGAATTAGGATTATAAGAGATGACAGAATGACAAATCCTGCTTTTATAAAATTTCAGGCTTTAACAGTATGCATATATGTAGCTGTGTAGAAAATCTCAGACAAATGAGTATATACACATTATTTATATTTCATAATTAACTGAACACAACCAAATCACATCTGCCTGGCCGGCTCAATTTAAGATACTCGACATTTCTGCTGGACCAAAGTTTTGAATCCAATAAAAATAACTACCTTAATCTCAATTTACTAACAAACACAGAGAATCTATATAAATGATAGCAAGGTTTAGTTTGACTACGCACCGACTTGGAACAAAGTAAACTCCTACCAAAAAAAAAAATCTCCAAACAATAAGAATTTTGAACAGCAGCACTGAAATTAATTCCTATTCTTAAAGAACGCAAGGAACGAGTTATCAAAATACTTCAGTATTGCCACGTGTGTTATTCATACTGAACTACTTTAAGGGGAGGGATAAAGACAACGTAAAGTCACGTCAAAAGGAAAGGCAAAAGCTTCCTTCCAATTGCACAAATTTAAATTAAGAAATTATTTAAAAAGTGGGTAGTGAATACCTTATTGCATAAGCACGAGGCTGCAAATGCATAAGGTCATGATACTAAATAATTAAATAAAATGCAAAAGAAATGGAGGTGGCGCTGAGCAAGGGTGGTTTTTATTACTCAACAACAGCCCAATAGTTGTCATTTGAAAGAAAATTTATACACCAAAACGGACTTTAGACATTTAGGAGTTTCATGCATTTAATCAAGTTGATTTTATCAGTGATCTGCTTCCATTATTTCCCCAGTCTGAAGGTTATTACTCACCACAAAATTGTTAAAATAGGTATAAATATGACTATGCCAAAGTGAGTAGGTAAATAGGAGGAGAAAAGTGATTTTTTTTTTTTCAGAGGTTGAAACAACAGCAGAAAGAAATCCCACATTCCTGAAAGACAATTCAGCTCACCTGCTCCTCTGTACAAACCCCACCCATTAAAAAAAGTGCATCAGGGAAGAAATTCTTAGATTTCTTTTCTTAGCCACCAAATGCTACACTGCCACGGTTCCAAGGCAATTCCTCTTCTCAAGACACGCCTGGCATTTTCAATATGCAGCCACTCCTTGTATTAACCGCGGAGCACAATCCCGCTCACAAAGCACGTGTGTTCTGCCTGTGCAGACCGTGTGTTAAATACACCTTTTTTCAAATGGTTCAAGAGTTTCTCTGACTGTAATCGGCGTTTATTGAGACGTGGAAATGGCGGCAGAGAAAGGAAATCCAAGAGAGGCAAGAATCCCCTGGTCCCATAAAGACGATTCCTGTTCCACTCAGCTCCCCACTGGAAAGGGAACAAGGCAGATTCTCACAGTCTTAAGCTTCACACATTCTCGAGCCCCTCCTTTACCACAAGGAACTACAACACTCCTTCACTTCTAAATACATCCAAAAAGGAAAAGAAAAGAGATTCTGTACAATTTCTGGCTCAGCACTGTGTATGCACAAGAGTGCCCACACCGTCAGCTGGGAGCATCCCTTGCCTGCTCTTGCAAAGGACACTTGTGCTCGCAGCACCGCCTCTGCCAAAAGACACCAGCGACTTCTAGCAAAACTCCACCCGTTTTCTTCAAGCAAAAACACATCAGAAGTTCTCTGCGGTTTCCCAAAATCTAATAGGCAGCACTGTAAAAATCTCATTTCTCATATTTCTGTAGGTACATGGTCCTCACTGTCACGATATCAAATCATTTTCTCTTCCAGTTCTCATCTGCTGACTCGTGCAGTTGTTCCAATTACATAGTGCGCATCGTATCGTAAAGCTCGCTACAGCAGCGCAGAGAGAAGGTAGTCTCTAAATCTGCAGAGATTCTCTAAAGCCATTGGGACAGAAAGATGATAGTAAGACACTAGAGGAGGCAACACATAACGAGAGCAACGCGTAACAATGATTAAGCATCCTCAAGTTTTCATAAACACATTTAAAAGAAAATTATTTCTGGCCAATCTTTTAACTTAAGATTCACAAGCGGCATTTCTTGCAACCACTGAAATAAGGGCTTAAAGTAACCTGAAATTATTTTAAACAATCAGCTAATCTAGTTCCAGCTATCTTTACACAAATGCTTAACAATCTGATCTGATGCATATTCTTAGTCTGCATCACCCTAATGCAGCAAGTCGGGTTATTTAAAAAGGAAAATGTACTTTGATATCCGTGACAGGTACTCGTAAAAATCATTAGGTCAGGCAACCTTTATTCATTAATTCAGAAACATGAGCCGTTTTTTTTTTTAAAGGAGAGGCTGTTGATGGTAATTTGTTTGTTGCTGTAGAACGGAATGAGCGGGAACCGCCACGGGATAACCTGGTCCTTGAGGCAAACTCGATGTGCTATTCTGGTAAGCCGACATATCCACCGACATTCCCATCTGCTGCTGGGTGTAAGCCGCTGTGCTGGCAGCTGACGCAAGGCCAGGGTTCTGGTTCACGTATGTCTGGTTTAACACAGAATCCGGTCCTGGGCTGTAACAAAACAAACCAAATCTAATTCTGACAAGTTCGCGTCTATTCATCTGACAAGCAAAGAATACTGCTTAGTCCAAAAGCGGTCAGTATGTTTTCAAAATGATCAAAACCAGTATTACGTGTCACTAAATATCACAAGAACACACAACCTCTAGACAAAGTAGTAAAATTGCCATCAGGAAGAAGGCGATTTAACAGTGTGCCGAAGCGGTACCTTAAATACGCAGCTTGAGCTGGCTGAGCTGCTCCAGAAGAATTTATACTCTGAGGCAGAGACCTCAGCTGCCCCATCTGATCCGGTCCTAGGCCATAACCTGGGGAAATGGTGACTTGGTGAACACCCTGGATCATGTAGTTTCCACTAGGTGGCTGTACGGGATATGACTGTAAATGGAAAAAAAACACCAAACCATTGCATACCTTTTATTTTCAATTAAGCAGCAGCAAGTGTGGCACTGAATACCACTATGATGAACAAATACGTTAGAGTTCAAAGGCTGAATGAGCATCAATTGATTTTTCCAACACAGTTCTAAAACCAAAACATGCAACTTCGTGTAACATGTTTTAAACAGGCGTCCTTTATGTCATCAGCAGGTCCTTCTTTCAGAAATGCTAACAACGTCGGTGCTTAATACCTGAAAGGAGAACCTTTTGTGTCACGTATAAGACCTCTGCCCCTCCCAGAAACATTATTTCTTTCTCTCTAATTTGCCTTGTCTTTAAAATGCTCGATCCTTACGTATTTTGATGCACGGGATTGAGTAGGAAGATGGGCACCATATGCAATTTGTTACTCAACACATTTTGGAAGTTAAACCATAAGACTATTCTAAGACTATAACACAAAAAGAAAGCAAAATCTTCAGTTTCTTCTATTTCTGGTTTAAGATAATGCGAGTCTTTACTCAAAATTCAGATAGAACACGTGGTACGACATGCTTAGTCTACAGAAGTCTACGCTGCTCATGGGTTTTGCGCTAAGCTCAGCACGGTTAGCATTATCTTGTATTTTTCACCGCTGGAAGAATCATGCATCTTGGAAGAAACAGTAAACTCCAGTTGCCTTTTGGCTCAAATTACTTTTTAACCTCCAAATATAATGAATTTTCCATCGCTACCAGCAGTTAAGGACATGGAATTACTTTTAACTGACATATTTTCAGATCTAGCAGTTGCTATGGCAACTATTCTTTTCCCACTGAACAATTAACATTAAAGTAAAATTCACTTAAAGTAAAAACACTCATTCTACTCTTTTTCTTAAAGAACCTTTTTGGAGAATCTCTCTTTCTCCTCCATTTTTATTTTCTTAAAACACCAATATGGCACATTAGAGATACCGTAGAACAGTTTTGAACAACCACACCCCCTGATACAACACGTTCATTTCTTAAGGCAAAAAAAAGAGAGCTAAAACCAGACTAGCGTTTCTATATTTAGAAAAAGTACACTGCACTCATGCTAAACGTGCTAATATTAAAGTTCACTCACATCCCCGCTATTAGATAAGAAGGTAACATTTTACTTTAAGACTGAGGACATGACTCACAGCAAGAATATCCACCAAGCTGCTGAAACACACTATTTTAACTGTAAAAAAATTAATCACGGATGGAATCTTTTAGCATTTTCAATATGGCATCCTTCTGTTAAGCAGAGCAAAATTAACAACTACACCTTATTGTGCAAGCAGGTAACTGCAAATTGAAGTACCCTGTTCTACTGCGGAAGTGGTACTTTATTCTAAAGGCTCTAAAAAGTCACCAGGCAATGTCAGATTGTTCGTAGGCTAGCAAGAAAGCGTACACTTCATTTTTGCTGTCATCTCTTTAAATAGAAATCTATATTAGGAAAGCCTCTATTTCCAGAAAGGAGTACTGACCTGCACTGAAACACCAGAAGATGTAGGTGGGTATTGTGCAGGATGGTGGAGTTTCGAGTAGGCTGAATACATCGGTGTTTCATTCATCAGTTTGTTATACAGCTCCAGAGCTTCCAGAACTTTCACATTCAATTCAGATAATTCCGAATGTTTTCTGTTTCAAAACAAATCCATGCAAACACTAAGTTTCTCTAACACTTAATCTTAGACGGTATGAAAGAAGAGCGGCTCATTAAACAGTTTTGCATATGCAAGGAAAAAAACCCTTAAAAGGTCGATGGCCGATTTCTTACACATCTATATTGTAAAACTGCCGTTCTGTTTCTAACACCAATGGGACTGGAAGGAGAGTCCAAGCGGTGAACAGCTCTCCTTCCCTAGCTGCAATAAGGCAAGCAACTCCCCAGATGTTAGGTAGCTTTTCTTTTCACCCTCAAATATCCCCAGGAGTCTGAGGGGAAGAGGTGACGATATCATTGAATAGGCTTCCTGTCATGGAGGACAGTCAGCAGCAGACTGAAAATACCAAGCTCTCGACAGACTGCAAAAGGCTACAGACAAAAAGTGCTACTATAAAATGCACCCAGTAATGTATGCAGTAAATTTTGGAGAGCAGCAATTAATTCTTAGTAGGCACACTGGGACTTTGGTACCTAAAGTGTTAAAAAATAAAGGTAGAATTGTCAAAATTTCTTTCTTGCAAGATTTTCTACTTGGGAGATGAAAGAGAAAGCACCAGAAAAAAAAAAATGCAACTGCACAATTTGAAGTGAATCACAGTAAATAATGCAGAAGCTACGTTCTGGCTCACCTATCTATCTCTTCTAGTTTTTCATCTATCATTGGACCCATCTGTTGACAAATATCTGTGAAGACAAAAGTGTCAAGGTAGTTAACGTCTGGCACAATTAAAAGTTTAAAAGCAGCCAAAAACGACTTTAGCCAATACACTAAAATAGCGTACGAAATCGGAGAGCGCACCCAGTTATCATGTGTGTCCCGTTCTTCCAGCCCAAACAGACAGGAAAAACACTTCCTGGTTACTCTGCTTTGTCATCCTCTCTCCTCTTTCCTTCTACCCTCTCAAACAAAAGGCTACTGATGAAAAACATGGGAAATTTTGCATTTCTGCTCACACTGCTCACTCATAGCCTGCTCACCTATGACTTTCACCTCCTACTGGAATATCAAACCTGGACTGCCTGCGGCTCTACCTAGATCTGCTGTACTGCAGAGCTTCCTTCACCGTCGCTTCCTCCATTCTAGAACACTCCTTTTTTGATGTACGCTCAATTGTTATTACACACACTGGCTCTGAAGTGAAGCGAAGTGAATTAACTGGCTCTTAAGTGAGCTGAACCTCCTCTCCCCTCCTAGCCAGCAGTATTTTGGAGAAATTTTGACACAAAAATTAACTGCTTATTCCAAGCAGAGTTTTGATAGGCGGACGGATCTTGCAAACATCAGGCATTGTACAGTAGCTGGAAGCTATGCAAATTACTCTGCTAAACATGGAGTTGGCTTGGCAACTATTAGAAAATTTAGAGTTATACATAGAGCTGCATGCTCCCACTGTGAAATAAGCTATTCTACAGCACACCATTAGTACAGACCACGGTTTCTCTAAGCTTAAAATAAATGCAAAAGAATTACCAGCTCAATCCACAAAAGGAAATTGTGAGAAGAAATACAAAAACAAGCTAACTTAGCGCTCAAAGTACCTTCTGAGTCTAGAAGATCTGGAGAATCAAGCTTTAAGTCTGTAGGATCTATACTTTGAAGTACCTGCAGTGTTTTATCCATCTTGTCCTGAAAGGTGAAGAGAAAATGAGGCACAATTATGGCTAAAGCATGGCAGAGACTGTTTTAATTTTCAGATTTTAAAAAGTTCTTGATATAAAAAGAATTATCTGCTAACATTCAGCAGCAAAAGAATGTTTCAACCAATGTTAAAATCTCAGCAATTTTTTATACTGAAAGTGACTGCATACCTCGTCTATATAAACTGGCTCGGGTTCTGCTTTCTTAATTTCTTCTGTAGTATCCTCAGGAACAGAATTTTTATCCACAGTTGCTGAAAGAACAAACATTAGTTTCTTTTCTGCAGCTGTGTTATTATGCTAACTTAAAATACACATTTTCTCCTCGCTTGCCATCAGATCTTTATACGAGAGAGAAATCTGAATAAGTACTTTAAGCAGTGATGCACCTAGCTGCTGGAGAAGGGAAAATGGGTTTGCCTAGAAAACGTTCTGACAAGCTGCTTCCTTTGGGCTGTCAGCCTGATTACGAACCCAGGCCCAGCAAGGGAAAGACTCTTGAGTCATATTAGCAGCTAAAAACACCTCCAACACACGTACGGTTACTTTCAGCCAAGTCATAAGTGTTAAGATTTATTTTGGTATCACGAGCATGAATAAAGCCAACAATGTGATTCTTACAAACCACTGACATGGGTATGAATGTTATTCTATACTAGGCCTGATGCCTGAAAAGAGACTTTGACATTTTAAATGGCAAGTTACTGGATTCATAATTATACATAATACGTTACTGAAAGAATTATGGTGAATTGAACTGAATTTCTGAAACAGGAAAAGGTTAACAGCTTAGAAGAGAATCAGAAGATAG
>VZTV01116292.1:3429-14131 GCA_013400875.1 Anhinga rufa
CTTCTCATCTGGGAAATAATGATGGTATCACCTTTCCTCCTGCCTTTTGTCAGGGAAGAGAACGACCTGTCTCTTCCTAAAGTGCTCCAGACAATGACTGTGCTCAGCCAGCCATAAACACAGCTATATAATAACCTCCAGACCCATCTCCCCAGTTCATTTACATACATGCTGCACACACCAGTTCATTCTCCATTTTTTTATTTATTTAGAAATAATAAAATAAGACATAATATATAAAAATCTGTACAATCCACAATTTGTGCAGTACATTAGGAAGACTTTGATACAAAAAGGCTGCAAACAGGAAAATAGTAATGGACAACTGTCAGATGCCTAGATTGTTCACCTTACAATAGCTGCAGGCCAAAAGTCATTACAAAATCAGTTTCTCCTTGGCTGTGGGATGGCAACTATGCAGCACCCTTCTACTTGACAATGGTCGTGAGCAGCCATAATTTAAAGACATTACAGTACTTCTCAGTTTTACCTTGTAATCCATTATGAAAAAGAAGACCTAAGAGAACAAATAAAACATCTGGACCCTTTGTCTTTTCCAAGAAGAGCAAGTGCTAAACTAACAACACAGAAGTTTATCATGGCTGGGAGAGTATCATTAAACACAGCTAATAAGTAATGATTTCTACCCTTGCTACTTAACCAAGGACAACTCGCACGGAAGAGACAGAGGAAAGAAGAGATCCATCCCCACCTGCCTAGGAAATGCTTTTTTGTCACTGTACGCAGTACTATGTTTTAGACAATGTGTCTCATTCAAGTATTTTCAGGGAAGGGCAGAAATAACATATTCCCCCCCAGACCCTAAGCGAAATACAGTATAAACCTTCTGTGCGAGCCAGTTCAGCCAACTTTATCCTCGATAAAGAAGCCGGACCAACGCCTGTTGGAGTCTGCGGGTAGAGCTCAGTCAGTTTGAAGGGCCCCTAATGAAGCATCAGCCTGGCCCAGGATCATCAGGAACTGAAAAACCGCTGTCTGTCACTGTGTAGTCCTTAAAAATAACCACATTTTTAAAAACGACTAACCCAATTTGCTGCTGTAGAAGTGTGCTACAATAGCCTGTCCTATACTGGGCTTACCACGGCGTGTTGAGAAATAAAGAAATGCTGGACAAAGGGGAAGGGTACCATGGAGAGTACATTGCAGGTCTCTTTCTAGCAGCTTCCCGGAGCCAGAGGCTGAGTGCAATTCTGCAATGTAAGATTCAACTGGCAAAGACAAAGGGTTATTAAAAAAAAGGAAAGGAATGCGGCAGAGAGTGTAATGGATTACCTCAATGCACATCCTCAACAAGACTAGCACTCGGAAAGCTGGTAACTTTTAAAAATGCCAGTAACTAGAACACATTTTCAAATTAAAAGTCCATGCTTAAAAATAAATAAAGAGAAGTTCATAGCATTAGGAATCCTATAAGGCTTGCAAGTATTTGCTAAAAATCATGCTAACCGGTAGCATCTAGGTACTAGCTAGCTGAGACTGCCGAGCAGAATTTATACTTTTTGTGGCCTTTTTTCTTCTCCTTGTCCTCCTTTACAGACTTATATTTACATTTGGCTTTAAATATGAAAATACTTGATAAACTTTATAAAATGTACATTTTAAAAATATTTCTGAAAAACTGACTTGAAAAACAAAACGAAACAAAACAAAACAAAAAAAAACAAACCCCAACCTCTGCACCAGAAATGTTAAGGGGGAGGGGATTTTTTTTTTCTTCTCTGAATTTCTTTTGCTTTAAAGAAACTAGCTGAACCCCGCATTTCCCCGTCCCCCGTCTCTCATCCCTCCCTCAAACATCTCAAGTATCATTTAGTGGGAGCACTGTGCACCTGGGGGATGCTGACCTGGAGAAAAGGTCCCCTTTCTCCAGCTCAGCCTCCCTTTTCCATCCCTTCCCCATTGCGTTTTCATGCACCCTCTGTTTCACTGAATACTCTTTGGTTTAGTTATTTTCCTTGTACAAGAATATCACAATAGCAGCACTAGCAGCACTCAGTTGTCTTCACTACTGTTGACCCAGAAACTGCAATCAAATTGCCTTTATATGTTCAGCCTTTCCTTTCTTTTGTGTCCCCCCACCCCAGTAACAGCCTTAGTACTTGCACTTAAATCATCTGCCCTCTCTAGTAGCCAAGTCTATGTTTACAACGTCGAATTTCCACAGTTTTGAACCCACCCACTGTAGATACCATCTTATCAGAAACCATTTCATTGCAGGCATTTCTTTCAGGCAGGGCTGGAAGGGGCCAGAGGCCTTCACAGATATCCGTTTGCAGAAGACATTAGACCTAGAACAAGCTGTTTTTTAATGGCATACAGTGATCCAATACTGCAAGAGTTGACTAGGATTATTGTCCCCACCACCACCCCTCTCCACCTGCTTCTCGGGGAGCAGGCGTGAAGCGCGGGTTTGCTGTCTCCTTGATCTTAGAGGCACAGAGAATTTAAAGCCTTCTGGGTGAAGGAGCCAAAATACCGCTAGAGCCAGAGCGTCACAGAAGGTCACAAAATCTGCTCAGAGCTCGGTGACGTCTCATCCACTGACCACTCAGTTGGTGTTTGCCAGGGAGAGGAAGCAGGAGATGGGCCTGGCTTTGCAGCCTCATCCTCCCCAAATAATGCCTCTCCAGGTGAGCTGGAAAATCCATTTTTTTCTGACACCCTTGCCCTGCTGAAGAGAAGCATTTTTTACAAAATGCTACAATCCCTGTGCTATTATTCCCAAGTGCTGTGTTGTAAAAGTTTTCTCTTTTCCTCTCCCTTAGCCTCTCCCTTCCTCTTCAAAACCTCTTCCCAGGGATTTATCTATCGCTCTGCCCATCTGTGCCTAAACGCCTGCTCCAGCAGCATTAGCCTCTAGCATCGATCAGCAGCTTCGCGTGTCTCTGGCATAGTTTAACGGGTACCGCGACGGCAGCCAAGGGGCTCGGGTCAGACGCCTGCAGCACGCAGAGGATGGCTCAGTTTTCAGGAGGCTGGGTCAGCGCTGAGGTGTAGCGCGGCTTTGGGAATGTGTGCACTAACACTTGACCTTCTGCTGCAGCCCGGCTCGGCGAGCGACCGGGGAGGACAGATGTTTGCTTGTTTGCTTTCCCCCAACTGCATTTCTCCTTACAAGAAAGGAAGGGAATTTATTTCCCCAAAGAAGAGCAGGGGGGAAGGGGAGGAGTCAGCTTTTAGAATAAGGTGCAAAATAAAGGTCTTAAAGAAAAGAAAAAAAAAAAAAATCAAAACAAAAAAAAAAAATGTTTGAGGTTTTATTTTTTTTTTTTTTAAAGCAGCCTTTTTTTTTTTTTTTTTTTTTTTTTCTTTTTTTTTTTTTTTTAAATAAACTCCACTGTGCAAAACTGTGCATTTTCTTTGGTAACCATTTAGGTAGTTTTAACTTAGTACTTTTTCTTTGTATATATATATTTTATTTCATTTTTCCTTTAGACAGAGAATTAAATTCTCCCCCCAAAAATAATAATTTTGCTGGAGGCTACTGATTGGCCTGATATTACCTAATGCCCCTTATGTAATTGGAAAGAGAGAAATTGATTCTAGCTATCAAACTACTGGCCTCAAAAGGAGTTTAGACTTTCTGGCAACATCGGCCTCTCTGAAGTGATCACGAGCTTTTCAACTCAAAAAGTTCAACACTGACTTTTTTTTTTTAAATTACACAAGAGAAAATAAAAACTACACTGCAACAAAAATAACCATTTGTGTTCATGTAGTTAGCAGCAGCTTTTTAAAAAAATAATTATAATAATAATAATAAGGCAGATTCTTGCCTTTGTTATGCCATTAAAAACATTCTTGTTCCCTAGAGAGAAGCATTCTGGAAAAAGTTGAAAAAAAAATAATAATAACCCAACCAAAGCTTGCCTGCAAGTTCAAGTTTTGTAAAAAAATATATACATAATTTATTCTACAACATATGTGCCTTCTGTTCATACTTAGACATGTTTAGTGCTTTGTGTTTAGAGTTCATTTTCTGTCATCCCTCCTCCGAGGACAGCCCTAAAACCAGCCCGGGTTTCTCAGGTCTGCTTGCCTTCACACCACTCTTCAACAGTACCGTTGTCTGAAAACTGTTCTGGGCCAACTTCTCAGGTCAACGTGCCTTTGACCGATAGGTTTGGTTTTTCTCCTTTCAACCAAAAGAGAGAGGAAGAGTTTGTCAGTCATATTTCCGACTCCCGCCGTAGCGGCCGTGGTTCTAGAGGCACCCCTGCTTGGTTGTGGTGGTCCATGTCTGGGTGGGTGTCTGTGCTCATGCTCTCAGGCACCCCAGTGTCAATCTCATCCTCCTCTTTGCTGGTGAGGGCCACTTCGTTCTCGTAGCAAAAGGAGTTTGCGTTAGAGAGAATGTATTTCTTTTCCGCTAAGTCTCTGGCACTACAGATGGGTGTGTTGGGCACTTCATATGTTTTGTGGAACCTCGAGTAGTCCACTTTGTAGTAGTTTTTCTCTTCAAAGAGTACGGGCTCGTAGCGGTGGCCCCAGAGGATTTCGTTTGCCAGATATGAGCTACGGCACTGGGTAGTCATGGCAGTAGCTTCCACCATGCCCTCTAATATTACTACAATTTCAAAGTCAGCATTGTCCATGTCTTGTTTGCTCAAGTCATACAAAGGACTGTCTTCATCTATTTCATGTACTATTGTAATCGGGGAGACCAGGAATATGCGGTCTATCCCACTGTCAAACCCTACATTGATGTCTATTTGATCCAAGGGGATGTATTCCCCTTCCGACGTGATCCTGGATTTGAGGAGCTGTGCTCGCACATGTGCCTCCACCAAGTGGCTTTTCCTCAGGTTTCCAACACGCCACATCAGGCACAGTTTTCCATCTCTCATGGCCACCACAGCATTGTGGCTGAAGACTAGAGTTTCATTTCTCTTTTTTGGCTTAGCCATCTTTGCCATGACAGCACCAATGATGAAGGCATCAATGATGCAGCCTACTATTGACTGGAAAACCACCATGAAAACTGCGATGGGGCACTCGTCTGTGACACACCTGAAGCCATAGCCGATCGTGGTCTGGGTCTCAATGGAGAACAGAAAGGCTGCAGTGAAGCTACTCACTTGAGAGACACAAGGTTTGTTATTTTCTTGACTCTCCAGGTCCCCATGCAACAGCGCAATCAACCAAAACACACAGCCAAAAAAAAGCCAGGAGAGGATGAAAGTCAGGCAGAAGATAACTAGCATCCACCTCCAGCGGATGTCCACGCAAGTGGTGAAGATGTCTGCCAGGTATCGCTGTCCCTTCTCACCCACGTTAATAAACTGGACGTTGCAGTGGCCATCTTTTTTGACAAAGCGGCTCCTGCATTGCTGCCTGGTATGTACCTTACTCTTTCCATTCCCAAAGCCGTTGGCAACGGCCATGGTTGCCAGCTTCATGCCGTCCTCTTCCGAAGACACGATGCTGTAGCGGTTGGTTCGCACGCTGCCCATCACTACTGCTGTGGACTGAGGTGCTTCTGCTTTAGAAAACAGTCTAAGTTTCTGCAAAACCCTTTGGAGAAACAGTTTTGAAAGTTCTAGAGGAACACACACACACAGAAAAACTGGGGAGAGGCCGGAGTCCCCAAAAGCCCTTGGATCAACCAAGGACAGTCTTCTGGCATGCAGAGTTAGCTTAACAAGTAACCGTCATAGAGAGGGCATGGTCTGCAAGAGAAAGAGAAACGTCTTATTAGATCTTGGAGGAAAAGGATAAGGAATCAAACCTGCAAGACTCAAATAAAATGACTGCTGTGGACCTGCGGGAAGTTCCTTATTCTTAATGACAGCATTTTCTGGAATGCACAAGTTCTCTGAGCGCAGCTGTGTATTAGAGGTGACACCATTACCACAGAGAAGGCAACACTTCTCCTGAGCGAAAGCACTGAGGTGATCATGTCACACAAGTCTCTAAGCAATATTCACTTTAAAGCTGGACATGCAAATAATCTATCTACTACCATCTACAACTGTGCTTTCTGTTTATTTTGAAACAAACAATTAGCTTTAACATCCATCTGTTCAAATATAAATACTGAAGCAGTTTTTAGTGACATACAATGTGTCTCCCGGACTGTTTTACCTACGACAAACAAGGCAGCACATAAAGGGGAAGACAACGTGTACTGAGAAAAGCAATAAACTTGGAAAATGCAAATGTCAATGATTTCCATGAAATTACATTGCATATAGCTTTTTTTTTTTAAATTAAGCTAAAAAAAAAACGGAGTCGTGTATTCTCTGCAAATGGCAGGAATAAAGGCTGCAGTACTTCCTCTTCAGCTCCATAAAATCACTGGGATCTGTACAGTTTTTACATTCACATTAGGCGTAAGTTATATGAAGCAAACTAAACCTTGTAACGACCCTCATCTGCTCCTGCTAATGCAACTAGCAAAAGGCTACGATGGATTAGGACTGGCCAGGCATCTTTGCAACACCTTTGGTGGCAAGTACCAGCACCTTCCCCTCGGGAGCCCGAGGCAGCCAGTTCCACCTCCAACAGGCAACGGTTCTGAGTGTCCCCTGGGTCTTAAATGTCAGCAATTAAGACTCAGCAGAGAGGCTACAAAACCGTCTTCCTGAGGGTAGAAGCCACCAAACTTGTTTCAGGGAGGTCTGGCTTAGACCCAGGTTTAGCTTTTAACAAGTGCGTCATCCATTAAGTCATGTACTGTATATCAGGAAATGCAATTGAAATACTGCAGAGGAGAAGAGATGCATTAATGCAACTGTTCCATCCACACATGCACCCCATGGAGGAAATAAAACTAAAACGGAGCCACGAGGACTGTCTGTTGTCCATTTGTCATAGGAGAGGAGACTTCAGTACCATTTACAGTAGCAGTGGACTAAATCACGATGCTCTTCGTAAATCAGTATTATCAAAACTCTCATCCAAGTTTGTCCAAAACCCAACAAAACTGCAGCTACCAAGGAGCACAACCTCTGCCCGCAAAGCGGCTTCAGTTCTCTGCAGCTCTTCCTCTGATTCGTATCTGACAACAGCTGTAGATAAGAGTTCATCTCCTTTCCCAAAAGCAGCCCCTAAAGCACTGCAGAGGTGTTCCAAAAACTTGAGGGATTTCAAAGGGTTTCTCAGCCCTCCCACATCCTTCAACCACGTTGCAAGGGCTTTAGGTCAGCAAACACTTGTTAGGAGAAGAGCAGGTGACAAACAGAAAACAACATCCTGCTCGCAGTTGCATGCAGGCTGGCTTTCCCTCTAGAATCTCTTTAGGGTTTACTTTTACCTTCTCTCTTTTTTCCTCACTTCTGTTTGTTGTGCAAGAATGCGTCCCAACGCCTGCTTGCCAGATTAGTCATCTGTGACTTCAGCAGCGTACAAGACATTCTGGCAGCTTTTGATAGGTTCGGTAATGCTCGGTTTTGAGTACGGCTCTCAGCAATGTAGGCTTACGGGATAGTATAGCTGCTCTCTTGCTTATCTGACTAGCTTGCCCATACTGTGTAAGGGTTCACCCTTTCTCCCTCACACCTTTTTAATCATGGGGTTTCTAATTCCTGTCAGGATATCATCCTCAAAAATACAAAGGAATTCTTTTAATAGTCACTTAAATATTTTTATTTTTTTTTGGCTGAAAGATACTTTTATTACAAACCCGAACACAGGGGGAAAGTGGAAATACTGTTAATACACTTCACAAAAAACTTCATGAAAACACATTGCATTGGGCTGCAAATCGATCGCTTTTATAAACCACGTCCTGCAATCATGGTCATGTTCAGCTCCCACATTCAAAGTCTGTTCTGTTCCAAGCTGATGGAAATACACAGCCTAGGAAACACTTTATTTTGAAGTCTTTTTTTTCTTTTTCCTGCGTTGTCTTTTGGATTTTAGAGGAAAACTTGTGGTGGAGGGAAAGATAAGCTGTAAAGTCTCAAGTGTCTGAATGTGCAGCTCCCCCCACAAAAGTCTTGACCCGAGGACATTTGTTTGAATTCCACAAATCACTGAAATCCTAACGCCAGCTTCCTGCGGTGAGCTGCCTGCATTTAGAGGTTTGGGACCTGAATTAGGTGTCGTACATTGTCATATTCCTACTCCGAATGGCTGAGCACCTTCTACCTACTGTACCTCGCACAGCCTTGCGCCTTCGCTCTGCCCTTGGGAGCCATCCTGCACCAACTTGGCTCTAACGATTGGGGGTGTGCCGGGGGCACCCTGTGCTACCTTCACAGACTGCTTGAAGTTTATACAACAAAGCTCTGGCGTGCTCCACCGCAGCATAACTGTCTTCTTTCACAGCACACTGCCTCTCTTCCTTGCGAGTGCTCGGAGCGGGGAGGATGCCGCGATGGGAGCACGGCCAGCGCCGTGCGCAGGGACCGGCCGGTGCAACACAGCGGGTCTGATCTTGCTCCCGCTCGGGGCAGCGCAGGCCCTGTGAAACGCCCGGTAGATCCACTGGCTGCCTGATCACACACCTGATCGGCGGTCACCCTGACTTTCACAACGAGTTTTAGTAGAGGTTCTCCCCAAAATCCCGGAAGCAATCAAACTAGCATGAAAATCTAATGGTACTTCTTACTTTGCTAATCCACCTGCTGCTCAAAGGCAAAACAAGTTTTTGCTGCCCCCCCACCCCGTCATCAGCTGTTGGTGGCAGCGAAGATGCCAAGCTAGTGCGGGACCAGCCCCGCAATCCTCACCAGACAAAAGAAGGCAGCCCAGTACCCCCCAACCAACCCAAATCTTTGTGTAATCGGGCCCAACACACCGCAGCCAGACACGCACACACGCAGCTGTAAATTCAGCCATCACTAGGTGTGCTGTTATTATTAATTCAGGCTGCCTTTCCTCCTGGAAGAGAATACAAGACTAGAGCAATGCAGCTTGTAATTGCCAGCACGGGCACCGACGCAGCATTACCGGGAAGGGATGAGATGGGATAGGAGAGCCCCAGGGTCGCTCTGCTGCGAGGGGATTCTTGGAGGAACAGAGAAAAATGGGGCTGTGCTGCATCTGCAGCATTTCTGAACCAACATTTGTGCAAATGCTGTGATGAGGAGCCCAAACCCCCGCTTTCTCCTTAGCAAGCATCCCTTTCAAGATCTCCCCCCAGGAAAGACGTTCACATCGCATGTCTGAACTCCGCAACGAACAGCTCGAAGGGAATTTGTGCAGGAGGTTTAACACCGAGCAAAAACTCTGAAGTGCAAAAAGAGCGGGGTGGGGAGAGGAGCACTAATGAGCACTTGGAGCAGTTATTCCCAGGCTGACGCCACACAGCCCTGCAGAGTGAGCCGGGCACACGTTATTGCTAGGAGAGCACCAGCACTACCTTCGCCAGGCGCCTTCCCCTGCTGCCCTCCGTATCAGCGGAACAAAGGAGCTACTCGCACCAGCGAAGCCTGTTCCCACAGTCCCCGCGCCCCCGCTGCTGGGCACAGCCGCCCCCAAAACCTTCCTCCAGACCCCTGCCTTACTTAAAAGTCATTCCCCAGGGCTTCTCCGCTGATTTGGGTAGGACTCGAGTTACGCAAGGTGGTGAGCTGCCTTCAGGAGAAGGATCTGTCCTTTGCGATCAGGCAGTATGTGTGTGGGGGGGAAAGAGGTTAAAGAAAAAAAAAAAAAAGAGCAGATGATGAAGGGAAATGGGTGCGAAGAAATAGGAGAAAGGAAAGGACAAGCAGTGCTTGCATCTGCTGTCCTGCAAAGGAGCCGGGTTCAGGATATTTCTAGCTGATGACAAAATAACTACAAGTGAAATAGTCATCACCAGGG
Source organism: Anhinga rufa (assembly GCA_013400875.1). Taxonomy (NCBI): domain Eukaryota; kingdom Metazoa; phylum Chordata; class Aves; order Suliformes; family Anhingidae; genus Anhinga; species Anhinga rufa. Next base: position 13,201 of record VZTV01116292.1, read on the forward strand.
GGTGTACTTGGTGCACCGGCTGCGAGGATGGAAAAGCAAACAAGTGTAAAGGTAAGGCTGAGACCCAGAAACAAGTGCGGGCTGCCTGCGGGCTGGAAGGGCGGCAGCGGGCTGGGGGGCAGCGGGCTGGGGTCCTGGCTCGGCCCAGCCGCCGGCGCGGCCCTGGCGCAGGCACCTGCGGGCCCCGGCTGCCCCCGCCCCGGGAAGATGACAAAGCAGTCACCGAACCCCCGCAAATACATCTGCCATTCCTTATCAGTATTTTTTCCTTTAACTGTCATGAGCTAGGCTGAAACAATACAGGCTCTTCACAGGCTCCCCAGCTGCGATGTTGGGTTTGTTTGTTTTTCTTTCTTCCTATTTTTTGGCAGGAGGGTTAAAAATAAAGAAAATCCCCGGTTTGCAAAACGCCAATGAATGAAGTTACAGGTTCATTTCACACCCCTCTAAAACATTTCGGACACGCCTTTCAAAAACACGCATCTGATCTCTAAGACTCGATGCTTTTGACCTCTCTCTTGTACAGGAAACAACAGGCGAGAAGAATGGAAAGGGATGGAGCGGTGCTACTTCTGCGACACGGAGTTGTCATGCAAACTTCCAGCCCTTCCCCAGAATAAAATATCTCGGGAGGGGGGAGCAGCTGGTGCATGGAAAGTTATGAACATAAACAGATGCTGCGAGCAGATGCTCGAGTGTTCCCAGCATACCTATCTAATTATTTTAGGCACTGAGAATAGCTCGTGGATGGTGCACGGGAAACGCAGGAGTTCCCCCTGCGGACGCCGCGCCGGAGCGTGCGGCACGCTGCCCGCCGAGGAGAGCTGCGGCCCGGGAGAGCTGCGGCCCGGGAGCCCCGCGGCACGGTGCGTGTCCCGGGACAGCTCCCGCCGCGCCGCCCCGCGCCGCCCCGCACCGCCCCGCACCGCAC
>VZTV01116292.1:14381-34039 GCA_013400875.1 Anhinga rufa
CCAGCCCAGCCCAGCCCGGCCGAGCCGAGCCGAGCCGAGCCGGGCCGAGCCGAGCCGGGCGGCGGGGCCGGGTGCGGGGGTGCCCCGCCGGGGGGTGCCCGGAGCGGGGGATCCCGGGAGAAGCCGCGGGAGCCGGTGTGCGGGACACACGGACAGACACGCACACGCACACGGGCCGGGCCCCCGGGCACCCAGCACCTGCCACGGGTGGGTGTCGCGTCCCCCCGCGCCGAGAAAGGCTTTTGCGAGGCTTCCCTGGGAACTCGTGAAGGTCCCGAGTGGGATCTGCACGCCTACTCGCTCCCGCTTTCCTGGGTCGGGCCGGCGTCCGAGGCCCGTGCGGTACGCCAAAACACCAGAGAGAGAATAGTTTTGTTCCCCTTTTTCCTTTCTTTCTTTCACTGCGGGGAAACGCTAAGATGCAGGGGTGGCTCGTCACAAGCGCCCGACCCTAACACGCACTCGAAGCAAGTCAAGCATGCCGCAGCACGGCTATTAATCTTAACATCCTCCTCCTTCGCCAAAACCGAACGTCCCCTCCAAAGCAAGAGCTTTGATCCCTGAACTGAGATCTGTCAGAGCGAGGCTGGAAGCAAGAGAAGTACGCGCTTGGCTGCAGTACGTAGGATGTGTTTCTTTGTTTCAGAGATCACCTGTGGCAGCTCGATCCGCAGGTGGCTGGCCATTGTTGAAACATGCAGAAATCTAGACGGTTTTTAATAGCTTGTCCTCCCTACAGTGGACGTGGCCTAAGACAAAGAAAACAAGGGTGAAACGTCTGGCGGAGAGCCTTGCAGGAACAAAAACAGCCCTGTAAGCACTCTCTGAAGTTTGCCAAACTCCAGCTCTGATGGACAGTGCAGGGGTGTTAGTTTCCGAGGCAGGTGTCCGCGGCTGCAACGCTCTCCTGCTGCCCTCAGAAAGCCGAGTTCCCCAGTGCTAACAGCTGAAACGCATCAGGGAGCCCCGCGTGGTGTGCTGGGAAAAGAAGAGCGAAGGTGACTGCTGAGTGCAACGGTTACCAGCCACACGAGGCTTTAGAAATTGCCATCAACACCTTGCCTTGCACCCAGGACTGCAACGCCTCTGCAACACCCGGAAAATGGGCGCTGGGGATGCTTCTGGGACAAGACTGTTATCAGCAGTCAGGTCTTCTGCCTGGAGCTGCTGAGGGAGAGACTGGTCCAAGTGGGTCGGCCACTCTCCTCCGGGGAGCTTCCTTACAACGTCCAGAAGAGGCTCTAAATGTGACCCCTACTTGCCACAGCAATGCCAGTGCCTGCGGTCACTCGTAGCTGCTTAAACTCTCCTCCTCCTCCTCCTCATTTGTTCATAATTTTACAACTCTGACATTAGCTGTCTGTAGGCACTCAGTGAAAATGCATTGCCCGAATGCTTTCTCATGGACTAAAAAGGCTTTAGGAACACATTCCTCATACAGTTGCTGAACAATTTCCACTGACTGCCATTACTGTCACTTACAGTATTTGCCCAGTTCCCCATACTCCGCAGGAGGAAGCACTGCATTGTTGCAGCAACAAATACAATGGGCAAATGCAACTGGTTTTAAAAGTCCCCAGTGTTATGTGTGCAGGATATGCAAAATCTACATGATGGGGAGAGGGGAAGAAAAGGCAAGTGCCTGTGCATATTGAGCAATCTGGCATCTTGGGCAATCATACTGTTAATGAGTTATTCCTGGGTGATTCTGTTCATTTTTAAGTGGAAGAAAAGTCCTATAACACAGGTAAGTTTCTTATGAATGATGAATCTACAAAAAAGATCTATGAGGGAATGACTGCAGTTCTTTTACTCATTCAGTAAGATGAAGATCATTAAATCCACAGGATTTGCAAGCCACAGGTACAAATACTACACAGTTCATGTACCTGTATCAAAGAAAAGAAGACCCCTCATTCCTCTGAGTGTATGTCTGCTTCCTATGAACAGCTAAGACAGCAACAATTTAACCCATCTTGAAGAAATATGTGCTCATCTACATGTAAGTGGATCTGTGACCCACTGTTGCTGAGATGCTCTGCTGAGAATACACGAGGTTTGCTGGGGGGTGGGTTGACAAATCTCTGCACAAGATCCACAAGATATTACAGATTGCAGCCTGACCTTGTAGACTCTTACTCAGCCTTTACTCATGCAAACCGACTGATAAAGACTACAGACCTACTGGTCCCAGAGACCCCAGATCCGCCGATATGAGTAAGGCTTATTCACAGCAGCACAGACTTGCAGGTCAAGCCATTTAGCATTCCATACTGAGGAAGGATGGAGCATATACATCACAACTATTTTACAGCTTTTTTAAAGTCAGAACAGCTCTGCCCAGACAGCTCTTCTTAGAATGAAATATCAATTCTAATCAGCTAATGAGAACCATAACAAAGCGGTCTATCTGCATGGGCTTCAGCAACAGAAGTACTTCCAAACCCCCAAACAGGGAAGTTGAAGTTACAAGAACAGTTTCTAAAAAACCCTTTCCTGTTGCAACAATCCAGGACAAAGAGGGTGAGTGACAGCTGAAAACTTAACCCTCAAGAGTGAGTGAGGGTTTGTTTTCCTTCTCTCAATTAATGGTTTTCTAATTTGAGGTAGTCTAGATACAGAAGCCTCTTACTGCCTCACTACAGAGCCTCCTGGCTGAAATATTAGAAGAGCTATGTGAAATGGTCATAGTCTGAGGAGTTCTCAAAACAACAAGATCTGCTACCTGCAGAAGAAACAGTTTCAAGGGATAAGAAGGGCTCTGGGAAGGAAGAACATACATATCTCGTACCAATGTAGGAGGTGTAAGAAAAGGAGCCAGCAACAACATAGGATGCTTTTTCTTAGATAAATCTCAGCGAGGCCGTATCAGTGAAAGAAGGGGTTTTTTCTCCCCACATTTTCTGTTTTTCGGTATCGTTTTCACTTTGCCCATCAAGCCGCCCTGTCCCTCAGTCTTGCAGAGATCTGCAGATGCCCTGTGGAAGCAAATCTGAGAGTTGTATTGCAGGCATAGTCCTTGCCAGCTGGGACCAGAGGCTTTAGCCCCTGCCTTACTGCACGGGAGATGTTATTAAATTGCTTTTTCTGTCTTGGCAGTGAAATGACCTAATTATCAGATTGCATTAGTCTTCATCTCTTGAAGTGGCCAAATCTGCTTTGGTTCTCAAGGATTTTATTGCCAGCACAAAATAGCTTAATTGTATTGTACTCGCAAAGAAAACATGGTCTGGTAGAATCAAAGCAGTTGGTTTCCACAAGATGAGAAGAAATACCATAAATAATGCGTTGGTCTTTTTTTTTTGGACTCACCATTTCCATGCATGTAAACTGGCATAAGTTAGCCTTTCTTCTCTAACCATTAAGTCAACTGGAAAAAATTCATCAGGAAAAGGTGGTTTCCCCATTCACAGTAAACCCCTGGGGTTTAGACATTAACTGGATCTTTATAGGTCTAATGCTGGGATCTCCAAGGAAAAATGAAGCCACATTGGTAATAGAAGGAATGGGTAAATCCAATGAAAATTCCACAAAGAGACGGTTACATGTTTGATAAGACTTGAGAGAGCAAATAAATATATTTTGTACTTTGCAAGCAAATAGGATAGACAGATGTGCAGCCGGTGACACAGTTATATTGGATAATAATGTGTTTGTTCATAGAAGGGATGAAATATGACATAGGAAATGGAATTGTTTTATATATCTGTGAATAGTGGAACTCACTCACCATTCACATTTTTTTCTTTCTTTCTTTCCCGGATACTTTGAGTCCAAAATCTTTGCTTAAGAGTTCAGGCTGTCTTATTTAGTCTTATTCTAAAGTCAAATCACCAGCCAGTGACTATATCTTGAAAAAAAAATTAAGTATATACTTTCAGCCTCTGCTACTGCAGATGGTGGATGTGAGAAGCAAGGTGAAGAAATCTTGAAATAATGAATTACAAACAGCAATCCATAGCTGACAGTAACTGTATATAACTCGCAATCCAACAGCAACCCAAGAAGTTCTGCCAAAGAAAACTTATTTCCAACACTGTATTCATGTGGCTTGATTCTCGCTAAATTAAGATGCCTAATTTAAAGGAACTTTAATTTCCAGCTAAACTTTCAGACCCAACAAAATATGATAAATACCCATTGGTAAAAAGTGAGCTGTCTCAGCTCTCAACACACGCTTACCTCTGCAGGGTCAAAGGACTTAAAATGATTATGAAAAGTTAATCTGTGTTTTACTGTACACCTTACAAATTCTTCATTTTCTAGAAGCCTTGCTGTAGCAAGACAGTTGTACTACCATTTGATGATCTATCTTCATGATTTAGGGTCGTGGATAACCTTTCAGAAATGCAATAACCTCAAGGTACATCTAGCATTGTTTGTGGCAACATTCTATGTTTTTCCATGTTCAGCCATCAGTCAGCTGTGGCAACTTGTCCTCAAAGGCAGCAGTGGGGAACGTATGTTTGGATAAATGAGAAAGACATTAGTGTAAGTGATAAAACTGACCAAGCAATTCCATATTAATAAAGCTAATATTTTCCTATTAATCTCAAAGTTATCTAATGATCTTCCATAATTCTCATTCTTTGGATATCTCAAGGGAAAGGGAGTTAATGGTTAATAAAACTTGCCAGAGCGGTGAGAACATGCCCATGGAGCTGACATAGGGAACTTGACAATTCCTGGAAGGAAAAGGGTTAAGAGCCAGCAACTTACACATACAAAACTGCGTGACTACACTTTCATTCTCTTCCTTACAGCTTCAGTTGCTAGTGTTACTGGCCTGCCAGATTTTCTAAAATCAGGATAGGCTCACGCTCAGCTGAACAGAACAGGGTAAGAATATCTTTGTATTTCTCTGGCTTGAAAACTTTTGGTTATGTAAATATTGTATGTAAGCAGGAGGGCTCTCAAGGGAGTAGATATGATTCATAGGTTTTTCAGCGAGTACCCTATTGTGGGCTGTCACTAGTCAAGTCACCTACTTGCTCAAAAGCCCACGTGGTGCTCAGCCAACTTTCAAACTTCCATCTGCAGAGTGCACTGTGCTCATGGACAGTGGCTGCGTCCCTCCTGTGGGCCGGAATGAAACCTCAACCTCCTTCCTTGGGGGTTATCGGAGTTTGATCCTTATAAAAGGTTATTAGCCGAGGTGTGAGGGTGGGGAGCGCTGCGAGGGGTAAAGATGTGTTTCTGGTCTGCTTCTCTGTAGCATCTTGCCACCATTTCTGGCACAACACTATTCTGGTTAGCAAAGAAAAGTGGTAACCCACCTTCTGTGTTCTGTGCAGGATGAGGAAGGGGTAATGATTACAGAGCCATGTTTCCTCTAATGTCACCATGGCTGTAAGAGGAGGGATGAAGCAGAGATCTGCTTTGGCCTTTGTCACTGTGTGTGTGCCACCATAGGTGGAAATGTAGAAAATTTCCAGTGGGAAGGGGAGTGGCAAGAAAGAATAGAAAGTCAATTGCAATAGAAGGATCTAGAAACCTTTCATATTTTCTAAGCAAAATTAATGCAAAGTACCTGCCTTTTCTGCAGCTCTCCTACTGACCCATTTGTATTACATGACTTCGTTCACCAAAGTGATTCAGGTTGGGCAGCTTCACTTTCTCAGGTGACATTTGGCAGTTCCTGAGAGAAAGATGATGTGAAATATGTGGGCACATGATGAAATCTACTTCCAACAGCAGGAGACTATACCCAGAAGTGACTCAGAGTACCTCTGTTAAAATCCTACGTGTTTTTCCTGCATTGCAATGTGCATATTGCATTTGTGCTGATGATCATTTATTATCACCATACTTCATTACTTATCAGTGTATCCACTCTAATGAAAACTGCATTTATAAACTCAGAAGCAGCTGATTTGTGTTAACACTGCATACTGCTCTCCTTACTTTCTCACACTTTTTATTTTAGTATATTAGCTTAGATGCAAATGTCCTCAGTGTTTTCTATCAGTTTGTACCAGAACCTAAGAATTTGCCTGGAGTCCATGGCCACAACGTAAATGACAATATCAGAGTTTATTTTCTCTCCTGGAAAGCAAATAAACTTTGCTAAAAACAGAGAGTTAGATCCTTGGCCACTGTGGGAGGAAAAACACAGTAGAAAACAAGCTTAACTTTCCTGAGGAGCCAGCACTGTACATCAAATGTGAACTTCCATCTTGATGGCAGTGGTGCAGACCACTCCCTGGTAGGGGACTGGTGATTGTAGGTGCGTTTGTGCTGGCTGTTTCAAAGTACTGTCAGCTCTGACTGAACACAGCAATTCCTGTTCCTGGTCTGTGGGTGCACCAAGAGGGTCCTTGAGCTGCTGGAGCTGGTATAGAGCAGTCCCACCTTGACTGGGAGAGCCTGGGGACCTTTCACAGCCATCACAGCATCTCTTCTCCCCCGTGCTTGCAATTCCCTGGTCAGGAAGCCAAACCGAGCAAGGAGAGCCTGGCCAGGAGACATGCCATCCAGGCAATCAGAGGAGTAGATAGCTGGCACAAAATGGCAGTTCAGCCCTGCTCATAACTCCTACGTGGCTGGGAAGGAGGTAGACAAATTAGATTAGTTGGCATCTTTCTAAATTTCCTTCAAAACTAAAACTGAACAGATGAGTAAAACCAAACCAAGCTCAGATTGTTGGTTGAACTTCCTGATATTGTTTTTGACTGATTAGTTGGACCAGCCCTCCAAGGCCCGCCCACTAAAACACCTCTGTCATTTGAAAAATCTTTCATCAGAGAGGAAATAATCCCCAGCAAGTAAATGCCACAGCTTCCTTTCTTCTGCTATCATGATCTTGTTCTGCTTATTTGCTTTTCTGATGCCATTTTGTGCCTCCAGGCTAAATTCTGCCTTTCATTTATATGCAGACGTGCAGAGGAAGAAGGACTCCTCACCCACCCTTGGGCACCCTGCATCAAAATTTGGGCCAAACTGCATGTCCTGTGCTCTATTTTGGCCTGATCAAGATGCATAGACAGAGGGAAAGTATGGCCACAGAAGGAGGTTCTCCCCTATTTTCCACTAGGAAATGTTGCACCTCAGAAGGCATGAGCCATGCATTTCTTTGTAATCTCCCTAATACTTCAAAAGTTGGCTTTGATCCTCTGATATTATTTGAGCTAATGCCCAAACCCTATTAAGCAATCTTGTGACAGAGACTGGAGGGGAAAGGATTGTGCCATTTCCCATCAAGTATTAAAAGATCAGCATGGAAAGTCGTAAAATGTTGAAGTTGCTGCAGCCCACAGTGGCTGTGAGAGCTGGTGACATCACGGTCTGCCGATGACATCACAGGTCCCAGGACCCCAGTGGTTTCCAGGGCTGTCTTGCTCTTCACGCACGCGAATGGGTGCTGCAGAGAGCAGGTTGCCTGGGAGGGGGCAGGGCTCACTGCCTGTCCCTCCCTGCCTGCACGCTGGGCTGGCACAAGCTGGCATTTTCTGCAGTTTGTTGTTGGCGCAAAGCGATTTGCAGGAACGTGCTGCCAGTCCGTAGCTCACGAAGAAGGCAGGATGATTACAAGAAGTCCGCATTCCTCCTCAGATGCCTCAGACCAGAAAACCACCTTTATTCGGAGCAGCACTTCAATACATACTTCACTTTAATCTAAGCACGCACTTGGGAGCCAAATGCCTGCTGAGGCCATCGGTAACATGCTCGGGCAGAGGGAACATTCAGCACCCAGGTTCTGACTATCTTGATTTGACAAAGGCCAGAGATCACATGTAGAGGCAATCAGTGGCAAAGAGTAAAGAGTGAGAGAGCAAGCGAGAGAGACAAAGAGACAAAGAGAATGAACAGAGGCTCGTCATGTCGCTTGTTAGAGTACTGGAAGGTGCTTGTGCTCTCTGACAGCAAAGGTGACATAAAAAACCTTTGCAGAACCGACCAGACCAGAGCACAACGGGCTGCCTTTGTACATATTTCCTGATGGGGTGACTCCAGTGCTTAGGATCGAGTGCCAACAATGCCAATCATTTCTGGGTCTTTTGTTAAAAAAAAACAAACAACAAAAAAAAACCCCAACACAAAACCCAATCCTCCAAGTTTACAGAAGTTAGAAAGCACCAGCCAGCTCATCTTCCCTTAACCACTGTCCGTGATGCTGGTGACCAGACCCACCAGTGAAGCCAGGACGGGTGCACAATTAAGGTGAGCATATTTGAAAGCACCAGTGAACACTGCAGAGAGCTGTTTGCTTTGCATTATTCACACTCTTCAAGCTCTGGCAAATTGCTTTTCCTCTGACCATACTTCACTGTAATTTTTTCAAGCTGAACTGGTTTGGATAGAATAAATGCCTGTTCTGAATCTTCATTAGAAATTTCAATTGACTTTGAATCTTTTTGGAAGGTCCAGAAAGAAATAGAAGACTTTCAAGCATCTTTTTGCTTTTGGTGTCTGGAAGTAGCTTCTCTCACAGGAGAGAAAAGAAAAGAAGCAGATCTATTTGAGCAATTTAATCTGTATAAGGTAATTTACTACAAGGCAACACTTCAGTACTCAGTGCTTTTATTTTCCAGCACACAAGTATCCTTGACCTCGCTCTTCTCTAGCCTCAGTCATGTTTCAACTATCTCTTGTAAGAAGAAGCCTCCCCCAGGAGCAAATCCACAAGTCACAGTCATGACTTCCTTCGCTCAAAAAAGGGCCCAGAAGACTGGATCAGCAGTATGTATCGCCTCCCTTTATATGGTTGGGCTGTTCCAGTGCTTTCATCATCTCAAGTAAAATTAGCACTATAGTAATTACCCTGGGCCAAATATGCAGCTGGTGAAAGTGCACATATTTCAGAGGGATGAAACTTGAGATGGGATTGGCAGGCACCGTCCCCTTTTCTTAAGGGTAATGTAAGGAAAGTGGTGGGAGCTATTTCAGCCAACATCCCCCGCGCAGACATACGCTCACATGCGATGCTTCCGCTCTGCTGTGATTTTCCCTGCTAGAGCTTCGCACCCAACTTCCTGAGGATTGCCACTGCTGGCGTAAGGTTTTCCAAATCACCCCTCCACATCTTTGCTACAGACCATATGAAAGGAGGTCTGTGGTTTTGGGTCTTCTGAACTACCACCCGTAGGTTTGCTGGAGGGTGTTGGGAAACGCCTTGTGGCTGGTGGTGTATAAAGGTGTGCAGGGCTGATGTTGTATGTGATTGTGAAGAACTATTTTTGATGGATTTACCTGGTACTTTTCCAAAAAGAAGGACAGAATGGGAGGAAAGAGAAAGAAGACCCAGTGAGGCAAAGCGTCATGGGCCCTCTAACAGAGTGGTTGCCAACTCAGGAGTGGCACTCGGCTGTACCCTCTCAAATGAAACAAGTGAGAAAAGAAAGGTGGATTTTTTTGCCTATGGAAAAAGTGATAACTGAAGAGAAGGAGCTGTAATCAGTATACACAGTGAGTAATTCCAAGAACTGCAATAAAGTGCTTAAATTTTGTTTCCCGACTCACATCCTAGCACAGGTCACTCTGGAAACTGTCCCATTGAAATTGGTGGGGTCACATTTTACTTAACATGAGTAAGGCCCTTGACCTGGGTGGGCAAGGAAGGTTTCCCTTTGGGTACACTCACCAGGGTCTTTTTGGATTTCCACTTGGAGATCTGAAATGAGACCTACCCATTTATGCGTAATTCCTCTTTTTCATGCCCTGTTTAGGGCATGGCTATCACAATGAAGTATTTATCAGAGAAAATTTGAAAATTTGCAACACACCCAAAGGGCAGCTCTCTCAGGACAGTCACACCCGATATGGACATTTCACTGAGCCACAGGACAGAGCAGCGGTATTGGGGAGGCTTTGGGACTCTCCCCTCTCTACTGCTCTTTTGTACAACACTCCCATATAGGCTGTCAGCATATTTTGGCACCTGGAGCAAGCAGAAATCGTGCCGAATGAACATCAGACCAAAAATAGTTCCTCCCCTGTCAGGCAAGTCTGAGAGACACCCTGTGATCAAAGATGGGGAAACACGAGGAACAAATACAATGCCCAGTAGTCGCAGCAGACCAGCTGCCTGACAGTTGTGGAGCTTCCTACACACGCCGCCGCGAAGGAGAGCCTGAGGAAAGGATGTGAAGAAGGATGATGATATAGATGGTTCAGCAGATGTTTAACTGGAGCTACTCCCATGCGTGAGAGAACGCACGAAGCTGCTTAATGGAAAATGTGCGTTCAGAAGTGGACATGGCACTGAATATGAGATAATTATTAAGGCATTTCTATTTTGGAGCCCTTCTGTGTGTAGTTTTACATAATAAACGTTAGCGTTGCCTTTCTACACGCACACACGTTCCCTGGTCCAAACAAACAAGCAGCTTTTTGCTTCTTGTCACTGATACCTCTTGAAGTAAGTATCTTTGGCCACAAATAGATCATTGCCCTATTTGAAAAGTTCCTAGTGGAGGGTAGCCAGTTTTGACTGGCTATATATACCTAAGCTGGCAAATGAAGCAACCGCTCGGCTTTTGCTTCTATATATAAAGAGGAACGATATAGAATAAATCAGCTGGACAGAGCACATGTCAAATCAGTTTTTATACCACAATAATTTTCTTTTTGGGTTTGATTTATTCTGCTGAGCCTGAGAAGGCAGCTAGAGGAAGCCCTAAGCTCTGGGCCCAGGTTTGCCCAGGATGGTCAGGCAATACCAGGAATTCGCTGACAAGAGGTTCTGCGCTTGTGCCGTGGTTGTAACACCGCCTTTCTACGTACCGTTTCGGAACGGCCGGGGAATCGGCCGGCGGGGACGGCACACCGTGCCTCCNGAGCGCCCGTGAGGGGAGCGGCGGCGCCCGGAGGACGCGGCGGCCCGCCGCCGGCTGCAGGTGGCCGGTGGCACCCCAGGGCGGGCTTGTGCTGGGCCAGAAAGGCACAGGACCTGGGGACGCGCCCGGGTTCGGCAATGCTTGGGCGCTTCTGACAGTCCCGGGGAGCTTCGTGTGGTGGAGCATGAAGCAAACACCGACTGACAGGTGGCAATATATCAGTTCAAAACATCCTCGCTTTCTAGGGAGCAGCACGAGCCCAGCTTCGCACCGTGTTTGCCTGCTGTTTATCCGATCCCCCCATCGCCTCCTCCGCCACCGGGACTGACCCCCAAGAAAAGCGTTCCATTCTGCAGGTAGCTCCTGAGCTGTGACTTTAAGCCCCATGAAAACACCGATCCGCGTTTTTCCGCCCAGACGAGAACTACAATTTGCCCCTTGTTTCATCCTTCTCTCATTTCTGTCACGCTCCCTCTCGCCTGCTTGGAGGCGAACCTGGTGTCAGAGGCTTCCCTAAACGGGCCTCTTAGGCCCACCACCGGGACACCAACTCCTCCTGTTTGCAGGTTCCCAGCTCGAAACCAGCAAAGATTCAAGAGCTTAAAAAAGCTCACAAGCAATTTTTTTCTTCCCACACAAACGCTTCTGACACCCTGAAAGGTGCCTGTTATTTCCTGAAGGGAGTGCAACTGTGCGACCGTAACGCTTCAGGTTAGGCAGGCAGCTGCAGGCGGACCTCCTGCACAGCGCGTAAGAAACAAGGGATAAACAAAGGGATATTATGTCCCACATCTGAAAATCAGCTTCACAGAAAATATGCGCTAAATGATACATGATAATGGGGAAGGAAATGCCAGCTGCCTTAATGAACGGTGGTAGGCAAATCTGGAAAAATAAATTATATAATAATCTCTTATTATATTCCCTTTGACATAAACTAATGTTGACCCAGAACAATAGTGCTACTTTCCAAGAGAAAATAACAGATGCAGCTATAATCATGATACAGGAGTCCAATGCAAAGTGGTTGTATTTTCTCTTTGTTGTTAAAATTTTGCTTCATCTGGTAAATTTTGTGGAAAAGACGGGAACAGGGTGAGCAACTTCCAGCTGAGGCAGAAAGAAATGCCAACTGCTGCCTCTAGCTGGCTGGGAAGAAGCTGCTGAACTTCAACTCAATGTACGGGCTTTCTGAGGAGCCGAGGAGCACGTGCAATGCTCTGGAAGAGCGGCAGCGTACCTGTGTTTCACTTCAGCTCCCAACTCACGCAACAGCCCCGAATGGAGCCAGATGCTTCTGGGCTGGTGGGCGCTTTCATCCATTCATTAGGGACGACTCAAGGGTTAGGTCTGCGTTTCTGCTGCGAGGATGCTTGTGTTACTGCTTTTGTTGGGTTTCTGAGAGGCTTGCTTTCCTTTTGCGTTGCTCAGCTCTGTGATGGGGATGAATAAAAAAAAGCCAGATGGAAATCCTTGGGAAACATCCTCGTCTAGAAAGAGCAGATGGGTGAGGAAGATGCTCCCTCCTGCTTGCCCAAAGCTGCTGTACACCAGTGTACTGCAAGAGTCTTTCCTAGGCCCTCTCCTAGGCAAGGAGGGTCTAAGAACTCATTCTGCCAAGAGTGCAGTCAGGCCCCACCTGAATGGTGGTTACGGAAGGAGTCTGCACGTTTTGTGTGCTTATGTATCTCTTCTACACCTCTGTCCATTCCTGTCTTATCCACCTGGCACTATCAAAGATCCTTCACCAGGTGAGGAGGTTGCAGGTTAAGTACACAAGCTGTGGATGCCACTGCCATGCAGAAGAGGGGGTGTGTGTGTATGTCTGTGAGCAGGGCTTTGCTTGGCTCATTCCTCCAAACAAACAGAGTTCATGCTAAGAAGCTTTCACAGAATGTATTCATAACTTTGTGGGTTTGCTTGTGATCTGGCATCTTCCAAAAGACTACTCTGCGCATTATAAATCTTTCCATGACCTCTTAGTGCATAAGATATGGAAGCTTAAAACTGTGGCTGAAGGGAAGAAAAGTAAAATGTGCAAGGTGTGTGGTAGAGGCATGTTCTTTATTTCTGTGTCTTTATTCATAAAAATGCGATGCATGCTTTACTAGACATTATATACATAGTTTTTATACTGTAATAAATGACATTAAAATATCAAAGAGAAACCCAGAAAAAGCCAGACTGGTTGAGACCAGTGGTTCAACCAGTATCCTGTCTCCAGCACTGGCTGGTATCAGATGCTGTAGATAAAAGCAGAAGAAACTGTATAGTAGCCTGTTATGAATTAACATGCCCAGGAGAGAAGTTTCTTCCTGACCCTCATCAGCTAGTGGTTGACTTACGTGCCAAAGCATACATTATGATACATGCTCACGTTTATATCTATCTATACCAAGAGACATGTGACAAAACGCTAAATCAGACTCTTGGTACTTTCACTTACAGGAAAGTCATTCCGAGGAAAGAATTTTCTTCACCGCAAGAGGCTCACACAGTACATAACTGGGAGAGGGAAAGGCAGCTGAGATTCCCGGCTTAATAAGGGAAACTACTTTTACAAACGGCACCTGAAATATGCACCTTTAGAAGATATTTTGGGGATTTTTATTACATATCTCAGTAGTATCTCACCTCTCTGAGTAGCTTTACCTATGTAATTAAGCAAATACTCACATGTGTGTAAGTACTTGTAAAGCGACCAGTTAAGCAGATTTCATGTTAGACACTCCCTTTTTCTAAACATCATAGGATCACAGGAGAACAGGGCTGGAAAGTTCAAGGTGAGGTTGACCATTCTGTATCGCTCCTGACAGACGGTTTTTTCCAACAGGCTCCCAAAAGCCACCACCACAGAGATGACACACCCCACAGATCTGTCAGTGCTTCGCCTTCGTTACCACAGTGCTTCCTAATTAACTTCAATCTCTTTGGTTTCAGTTCAAGCCGACGTTTTCCTGTCCTACCCACCAGACAGAGGCAACAGATTACCCTTCTCTCTTGAATTGCAATTTTTGTGTTTGAGAGCTGTTTCTTTCTTTCCGAAGCCCTTTTTGGACTGAAGCACCTTCAGTTTTTTCTCTACTTCCTCACTGACATGTTTTCTAGATCTTCGGATTCTCTTCAAATTGTTCCACGTCTTTCCCAAAGTGTGGTGCCCAACATCAAATAAAGCAGCCTGGCCAAGATCTTTCAGAGTCAGAGGAGTGTGGAAGGATTACTTCACACATCTTGAAGGTTATATTCTAATTTATACAATCCGGATGGTGTTCTTTCCAACACCACATAAGTACTGAGACCCTTACACATTTTCCTACATTCCTTTCCATTTTTTTATACTATTTCCCAATGCCTGCCAGTGCTCAAATCCAGGATACAATAAGATGTTTTCTACTGCAGTTGCAGATGGATGCTGCTGATGATTCAGCATATAAAACAGGCTAATTAATGAGCTTCAGACTAACCACCTCCCCACAGGCTTGTTAATATGCCTGGTTTTACCTAAAGGGATCACATATATCCAAAGACAAGTGCTAGCAATAGAGAAATGCAAGATACATTAAAAAAATGCAGCCATACTACTATATGGAATAAATTTCAGGAAAAAAGATTCAGCATGCTATTTTTCTTCATTAAATGTGATGAGCTCATAAAAACTTCTAATTAGTCAGGATGATGTGAACGACTCGTCAGACCTAATTTTAGCAGCCTAAAGTTAGCCAGCATTTCCACAACAGTCATCTCATCTCCTTTAACAATAAATGGAGACGGACGAACATTTCCAGGATAAACACATCCTGTTGCCTTCAGCTCCCTAAAAAGCCAGAGTAAGATGGGATGAACTTGCATGTGAAGACAAAAGAACAGTTCTCTCCAGAGAGCCTCAACCAGTAGGCAAGCAATTTCTTGATGGTTGAGGTCAGGTGAGATAAATCCCATTTTAGGCAATGACAAATTCAGACATAATTATTTTTACGTTAGAATGATAATTAAACACAATGCAAATTAACCGTAATCATCGGGGAAAAAACCATGATGAGATATTACTTATTGAATAATTACAGAAACCTGCGGAGCATGGAACTTCCATGTCACAGACAACTTCAAAACATTAACATTTTCCTTTTTCCCAGATTGAGCTGACAGCTGAGTATGTTGAATTTCTCTGTGAAGGACCATTTTTACACAGTCATTTCAGATGAATAAAAATATTTTATTTTGACAAAATCACACTGTTTGGTCTCCAGATTGATCTTTGTCTTTTTAAAGAGGCATAATATACTAAAAAGAAAAGCAAAGCTGACATTCTGAAATGAAAGACATTTTGATTTAAAATATTGCACAGCTCACTCTAAAAACATGATCTCTCTGAGGCTCAACCTGATTTTGCTGATTTTTATTTCAAGCTTGAGGTCTCCTTTTGATTTCTGAACAGTGTAAAGGAGCCAGCTTGGCCAGCCCTCCTTGCCATCAGAGCCACGTAACAAAATCTTCATGCAGCCCCAAGCCAGCTGACATACCGCATACCTCAAGCTGCTGAGGGAGTGGCACTTCTGGGAATGGCTCACAACTAGGAAATGAGAAAAGCTCTCCAGGATCCCACGGGGCTATGGAAGGTATAAGCAGGTTTCCAAAGCTACCCAGTAATACTGGGTTCAGTTATTCTTGCCAGTTCACTCCCTCCTACAAAGACAGCCCCATAGATTCACCAGTGCAACCCCAGGGTTGGGGCTTCATCTGAACCGCTAGAGAGGTGCCATTGGCACCAAAGCACAATTGTTTGTTGTGATGGTGGGGGAGTTTCCCAGCCTCCTAGAGGGACTGGGACCTGGCTTTCAAAATAAATTAGGCAGTTTTGGAAAATCTGGCCTAGAGGGCACGCTACATCGTTTTTGTTCCCTGCCTAGATCATTATCTCTCTCTGAGTATGTCCAACATTGGTTCCTGCAGGGTAATAAACTTTATAGAAAGTTTGCTCAAGTACAGTAGCTGTCTAGTCAACCCAAATGTAAGCTGTTTTCTTGTGCCAATGCTAATCTGTTACTGATACCCACACTAGCCAGTATGAAGCTCCTTCTAGCAGCTCAGCAGTGTATTACAATGTGGGCATGATGTCAGCGAGGTTTATAATATAAATACTTGTGCATATGAGTTCATTGTTTATATTCTAAAAGCTATGCTGGGAGAATCTGTTGGAAGTGATTTTAATTGCAGTAAAAAGCTAGATTTGGGACTCTATTGATAGCCTACTTAAGGTCACAGCTGCTTTCTGATAAGAAAATTCTCCAGAAGGCTGACTGACAGCTGTCACCGGGTCTCCTGGATCTTCACAACTGGTGATGAGAGCAACTGCACTAAATGACTTTTGGTTAGTACTAAATGACTTGATCTCCAGTGCTGACGTCTCTGCTTCTTTTTCCCTTGTCTTCTCAGTTCGGTTCCATTCTTGCTCCTTCCTATCCAGTTGCATGGCACTGCAGTGAGGAGCATAAACTTCTGTGGTTTCTTCAAACTGTAAGCAATCCACCTTATAGTACTTTTTCTTTACATGTAAGACATCATTAAACCTATAGCCCCAAAGAATCTCTCTGGGGACATATGAGCTTCTTGACTGATGTGAAGTTCCTGTTGAATCACCTGTGTAGACAAATGTGACCAAGATTTCAAAGTTGTCCTTGGCCAGAGCTTTCCGGTCTAGACCATACAAGGGGCTCTCACTATCAATTTCATGTACAACTGTCACTGGCGTAACAAGTATGATCTGGTCATTTAGCAACTTCAAGTCCTTGTATTCCATCGTCATTCTCCCTTCCTTGTCTTCCCTGTAGCGCAGAAGCTGAGCTCGTACAGAGCCCTCAACCATGTGATTTGGCCGGAAATCACCAATGCGCCACATGAGGCAAAATTTATCATCCCTTAAGCCTACTACAGCATAGTAGCTAAAACGAATGGTTTGAGCTCTTTTTCGAGCTGTGGCCATTTTAGCCAAGGCTGCTCCGATTATGAAGGTGTCAATAATGCAGCTTAATACTGACTGTAGGATAACCATGAGGATTGCAACAGAGCACTCTTCTGTAACACAGCGGTAACCATAACCAATGGTCGTTTGGGTTTCAAGGGAGAATAGGAATGCTCCTGTGAAGCTATGGACATTTGCAACACAGGGGGTTATTTCTTCATCATTGAATAAATCTCCGTGTTGGATTGCTATCAGCCAGAAGACTAGCCCAAAGAACAACCATGAAAGAACATAGGACAATGAAAATATCACAAACATATGGCGCCACTTGATGTCCACCAGTGTGGTAAATATGTCCACTACGTAGCTCTCCCATTCCCCAAAGATGTGTTTGAAGTACACATTGCAGCTGCCATCCTTGTGGAGAAATCGCTTCTGCAATCTTTTCATCCCCATTTCAGGGCTTTCTTGACAAGCGCCTTGGTAATTGATCTTATTTCCCTGTACGTTTACAGGCCTATAGCAACCACTCTGTTCAGGCATCTTTCTCATACCTGCCTTGTGGCATCAGTTTACAGAACACACTTGTGGTCCCAGGGGCTATTTGTTTTCTTTGTTCATTGGAAATCTATGAAATAAAAGAAAAAGTTTATTTTTGTTTTAATTTCCTATTCCAGAACTCTGTAACACCAAATCTAAGTACATTCACTCTGTGGCCATCATGAGCAATTTTCTGGAGAGTACAGACTCTGACATTCATTACACAACATAGCTTGAAAACTTAGGCCTGGAAATATGAGGTAGCTACGAATTCAACCAGTTAGAAATGTCCTTATAAATCCTAAATTTTGGTATATAGATGAAAAAAGAAACAAAAACCTTTGTGGTGACCCCACTCTGATTAGCTCTTCTAATGTTCTGTTGAAGTAACATTCAAATCAGGATGGGCTTTCATTAACAGACACAGGAATGGCATGAACCCTCTCAAAGTTAGCCAAATATTTGAGGTAGTTAATTATTTGTTTGTTGCATGTTTGTTTGTTTGTCTTCCTCCATTAGAAGAAATGCCAAGGAAAACATGCGCACTTAGACGTAAGACTTCAGTAGCATGGGCAGGCAAGTTCAGTGCTAATGTGTTTTAACCAGAAAATATATCAACCACACAATCATTCATCATTATTTGTGTTTCATTATTGCCCAGAAAAACCTGGTCATGGAATTGAACTTTACTGGGCTAGTGCTACACAGACATATTTGTTCAATTTGTAGAAAAGTATTTACATTTCAAATGAAAAAGAGAAACCTCTCTGAGGTCCTGGAAACACTCACAAATCATTCCTTAAAACAAACAAAAAAAAAATCCGGCTGCCAAAAAGTATTTAAATTTTATTAATGAGTTTGAAACAAACATGCTGTATGTTAATAAAATTTGCGGGTGACACAGATTTAGGAAGTGATGTGAATTAGGAGATTCCTCTGTCGGATCAGAGAAAAAATGGATGTCTTTGCAGATTGCAACCATATGAACTTCAGCAGTACGAAGTGCTAGTCTATACATTTAGTGACTAATAACAAGAACTTATGTTAGAAACTGAGACCTCATCAGCTGGAATCCAATAAAAAAGGAAAGACTTAGCTGAAGTAATCAGTTACAGGATGCTTATGAATTACTGGTAGGATACAGCACTGAAAAAGGCAAATGCCTTTTCCTGCAGGTCTCCAGCTCATTCTGCCATATCCCAACCGCTAACACACAAAACACTGACAAGTCAGAAGTGATAGGGTACACAGCTAGAACAATTCAAATTTTTTGCCAAATGTCATGCTTCTGATATTTCTGAAGAAAAAAAGCTAATATTTTTGAGGAAAACCTGTCATTATTCTTCCCAAAACTGTAAGTTTCCAATGGAAAAATGACATTTCCCATTTTTAAGCTGGTTTCAGCTGACAAAAGTTCAGATGTAGGTTTAAAATGAAGCCAACATATTCATGGAAAATGAATTTTAAAAAAAGTTTCCTAGTGGTAGTCTTTTTCCTCAGCTCTTCATTCACTTTGCCTGAGTATAAATGACTGCACACACTTCAAGGCAGAAGAGAGTCAGGCCCATAGAGTGTAATATATATTGGATGGGCTAGATTAACAGACAGAGAACTCTTCTCCCATCCAAGGAACAATGACAAGCATGCATAGACACTATTCCAAAAACACTTAAAAGCCAAACATAGTTTCCATTTCTTTTTTCTTTTCTTTTTTTTTTTCAGTGCAGAAATGAATGTGACATATGGTGTCGTAGCCTCAGAATGTGGCCTTCATTAAAAAACACAACATTAATGTTTCCAAAAATACTTCTTGGAATACAGTCTTTGGAAACATTCATATGACTTGCTTTACTCATAGCTTTAAACAAACAGTGTAGCCTAGTCTATTGAAGACTCTTGACCTAACATTTTATAAGTCATATTTCACAACAAGCAAAAACTGGAAACTGTTGAGTTATTTTTTTAAGAACCTCATAATGTGAGGTGTGAAAATGAAGCAAATTGTAATCAGGAGCCAATATAATCTTAAACAAAAAACATACTTAGGCTTATATTGTTTTTCTTATTGACTGATTCAAACTAGAGTTCCTTGAAAATACTCACAAACATCCTGGAATTCTAAAAGGGACTGAACAGTTCATGAATCAAAGACTACTGAGTTGATTCCACTCTCTGCTGTTGCCATCAGCAAATCATCATATTTCAGAAATGGGTGTTTTGCTGGCACCATCTTTAGATTTTGTTGGTGCTGGCAAGAATCATGGAAATCATGGACTGTCACACATGCAGCTATATGGCAAAGTCCACTCTGATTTTACGGTAGCCTGTCACACACAGGAGACAAGTTTGAGTGTGAGGCATGTTGCATTAGGAACTCTCACTCT
>VZTV01116297.1:8938-39698 GCA_013400875.1 Anhinga rufa
AAGAAATAAGAGCAACAGCTTAGCCCTGGGTCCTCCACTTGCTTAGCGTGCAGAAAAGGGTCCAGCAAGCACAGCAGAGGGATTATCAGTGCTAACTCCTGGCTGTTTTCTCTGCTGGTGGCAATAACATCACCGTACCCCTTGCCAAAGCGCTTTCCTCAGGACTGTTGTGGGGTGCAAACCTTCCCCTGCCATCTTGCTGCTTGCTGGACTCCTCCAAACCACCACTGTCTCCTTCCCACCCACCTCCACAGGACTGCAGCTCCCCTCCCAGCAGCACCCAAGGGTATGGGTAGAGTTTTCCCTAGTGCCAGTGACACGGAGCAGCTATAGCTGAGGATCTGGCAGCATCATTGGAACTTTGCCAGTTTCCCCAGCAAATGCATTGGCCTCTGGCTTCCTGTTCAGCATCATTGCAAGAATACTGTCAGGTCAACCTGGTGGTGTTTGTCTTCCCTGCTGCCAGAAATAATGATTCAGCACATGCACACTGGTTTTAGCACTCACGTCCCTTTACGTGACAGTGTAAATATTTCTGTGTCTTCATACAAGAGGAAAAGACATTGTGTACAGACCCTCACCTACCCAAGCCCCAAAACAAACATCATGGAGAGTTCAGAGGTGATGATGTGTCAGGGCTTCAGGAAAGCTGCCCTGCGCTGCTGCTTTGTAAAACAGTTGCTTTTCACTGTTTGAGTGGGAGGATGTGTCCCACTGACGCTGTTCTGGAGGGGTGGCACAGGAGGTGAATTCATGGGTTGTAATGGAAAAATCGGGAAAAAAAAAGAAATTAAGATACATCAGAAAAAAAGTGAATGACCTGCTGTGTTGATATGGCATTTTTTATGACCCTTAGTTTTACTTCATCTTTCTTAAACAAGAAAACAAACAAATGCAAGAGGGGGTTTCCTGGACATGGATGTGTTATCTCCAATTCCAGAGCTTGTCTCTGCGGTGGAGGATAAGAGAGCAGAACAGCTAACCCAAGGGTTAGCTTCATCACCTTGCCATCAACAAATGATAATGCTTAATATGTGCAAAAAGGTGAAGCGCTTGCAGAAAGCTGCGGCTAAGAAAAGGGATTTTCAGACAATTTTGAATGCTTCAGGCTTGTCTGGGAAATACGATATTAAGCTCTATATTTTACTGGATTTCTCTGACTTCAGAGTCCAGCTGTATAAAATGCCACAAATCAATTACAGCGAGCCCAGGTTTTCCCAAATATGTAAAATATCAAGGTTGTCCTCCCCCTTTCACAGCAATGAATTATCAGTCATATGCTTGCAGTGAAGTAGTGCATCATTTGCTTACTAGTTTTTCAGGAGGATCCTTCCCTCGTTGCTTGCTGTAGTTCTTGGATCTGAAGAGTAAAACATATTTACATTGGCATGTGGGAGTCTGGTAAAACCTCAGGAAAAGATAGGACTGGAAAGGAAGTTTTTCTGTCCAACAAAAATTTGTGTGATGTGTTTTTTCCATATCAGAATGAAAGCTTGAAATACAGAAATCCCAAAAAACATTAAGCCAGCTGCAGCTACTTATTTTGGTTATATTATCCTTTCTATTTTGGTAGTAAATTTACTTTATGTTGCAACGCAAAGTAAAAATTCCAGATTTCTTGGATAAAATTGTGGGTCCACAAAGTTGATTTCAATAGATTGGGAACTGTTTGGCAGATAATTTTAAATCAGAGAGTGGCAATCTGCTGCACTAAAAATAAAAAATAACGATCCAGTAAATGACTAATTTTGTGGTCCAGGGGAATTAGCAGAACAGCTTGGCGGATGGAAGGCAGCAGGTCTAAATTACTGCACTAAGTCCATTTGCAGGAAGATATTATCTGACTTTGCTGTTATTAATAATAATTAATGAGAATTAAAATATTCAGCCGGGATTTTTGCCATCACAATTAGCAGGAATACATGTGTGCATGTGTGTGTGTGTATATGTATTTGCTCTTTGATGCTTTTCTCAGTTGTTTGCATCTCAATCCTTGACTGTCTTGCTTTGGGACTTTAATAATACTCTAGAAATTATTTAGGCCACACCTTTGCCTAGCACAGAGGAAACGAGACTTTTACAATTAGTGCTGCTGGTTATTGCACAAAAAACATATGCTATGGTCTGACAAGGAAAGCAGCAGTAAAAAGTCAGGCAGTAAGCAGTCCTTTATCAGCAGGTTTGTGGGGAGCATCAGTTGGCAGCTCGCAGCTTGTTTTTTCATCCTTTTTTTGCAGCCAGGTTGCTGGGGATGCAGGGACAGTGCAGTTGCCTCCGAGTCTGCATGGACTCACATGGCTACAAAGCCTTCTCTGCTGAAATCCAGGTATTGTTTTGCTGAAGTCCAAGGTGCTTTTATTTTGGTGTCCCAAAGAGACCATGGTGGTCACTTAGTTTTGTCCCCTCTGTGACACCAGCCTTTGGTGTTTCTGCTGGGCGTTCCCACCCGAAACCTGTGTCCTGCGGTAGGTTTTAAGCACATGTTTTATGAAACTCTTTGGCTAGCAGGGTTCCCATGCTGGGGAAGACTTTTAATGATCTGGTTTAGTGGATAATTGCTCTCCCTGTTAAAGACAAAACATTCTTCTCCCTTTGTTTTCAGCTTGACTCTCCTGAGTTTCAGTTTTCCAGCCCTGGACTTTGCTCTATCTGTGTTTGGCAGAGTTAAAGTCCTTCAGAGTCTGAAATCTTCCCACATGCCCTTAAAGCCTAGGAGGAGTCATTTCCTAATCTTCTCTTTTAAGAAGACAGTGATAACTGAGGTCTTATTATTGATTCTATTGACTTTTACATGTTTTGTGTTTGGGGTTTTTAGATAGTTGTAGTTGTTCTTTTTTATCATTGTAAAACTACTGTTAATGATTGCCATTCACTGGGTCTACATCTAAAGATGTGGCACCACTTCTGTTAACGATCCAACCTTTGGGGCTCTGATGGACAGTTGAAGGGGTGCTCATTTGGTTTTGGGCACCTTTGGAGAAAAGTAGGTGCATCAATTAAAAGTGCTGTTTACTTACCTCCTCAGAAGGCTTTGTAAACCATGTTTGTTATTTTTAGCAGCTCCTTTTCAAGTGGCATTGTATCTCCAGTGGTTTCAGTTTTGGTTGTAGGCTGGGCTGTATTCTACCATCCCTAATCATCTTGCATACTTTCTTCACTTTCCTTAACTTCATTTGATTTTGCTGAGAGATTTCAAGGAGCGAGGTGATACTTAGATGAATGAAACTCGGGATTAGATGGGGTGTTAGATGGATCCTAACAAGCAATTGCTGCACTTTCTGTGGGAAGATTTCTAAGCTTCATTAAACCAAGAGGGGCTCTTTTCCCCTGACACAGATGTAAAAGCATTGTATCATACCCTATTATTAATACAAATGATAAACTACCTTGAAAATAGCCATCTTATGGGGAAATTTCAAACCATGGTCATATCTAAAGGCCCCACGAAGGGATGTGAGCTCTTTTATAGCCTTTTGTATTGTAACTTCAAGGGGATTGTTCCTCATCCGAGTGCCCAAGCCATTGCAGGACAAGAGGAATAATTGTCTTGTTTATGCTGTTTATCCACTTACCTGTATTTTTTCTGTTTGCAGCATTTTTGTTCCTGTGTATGTCGGGCTGGTGGGAAATCTCATAAATATCATGATAGCAATGATCTGGATCCCTTTGCAGGCTAAACCAAAGTCAGACCATCGTGTGATGGAGCACAGTAAGTATTTAGTGTTTCTGATAAATAGCACATGAATAGGGACAGGGGACTGACATGCTGTAAGGACTCTGCTAAAGGACTTGGGGTTGCATTTAAGGACAAAAAGGTGCCAACCTTGAAATGCTGACACTTTAATGCCTAAGCTGTGCTTCTGGAAGAATATTATTGCCTACCCGCTGATGACTCTGCTGCGCAGAATTGCAGGCTTCCAGCCCAGTGCTTGCCGCACATCTCAGAAAAGGTGAACGTGAAACCCTTGCTGACGGTTGGTTTGGCCCAACATGGGAGGCCACTGTCTCCCAGGGGTCCTCTGCATGCAGACCCAACACCAGCTGCCAACCTCCTGCTGTCGGCAGAAAGCTGGTGCTGCAGAGACTCATCTTTTTGGAAAGGTGGTAGTGAGCCTAAGCAGTGGGGCTCGGAGTATCTTGCTTCCTGCCTCTAACATGTATAAATAGATTATTAATCAATAAATCATCTCTTGTAGGAACATCACAGTCTGGCAGTGTGTTTAGCATCAGAGAAATCCTACGCCTGATGAAGCTTCCAGGAGTAATGGAAGTTTTCATAGTCAAGGTCTTTGCTGGACTTCCCGTAGGTAAATCTTGCTCATTACCCGTGATTGCTGATGTATTTAAAATAAGACAACATGCACTGTAGACCAACCAAGCTTGTCTCAAGTTACTGACAGCACGTTGCATTTGATTATGGAGCAGTGAGGATTCAGCTCCTAGCTTGATGCTGGATACCTTCAAATGCTCTCAGCTACATAGGGTCAAAAGCCTGGGACTTAATGTAAAACAGACTACTTGCCACAGGCTGCTTCAGCGACTTTTGGCAAACCACTTAATCTCTCTGTCCCGTTCCCCTGGCTGTAAATGTTTTTTTCCTGTTGTCTGTCATTTCTATTTAGGCTGTAACCTCTTCAGAGCAGAAGGAAATAATTTGTACTCTGCCAGAAACACTGAGGTCCTTCCTGATTTTACTAAACGATTTTAAAGGGTATGCCTACCCTAAACTTTTCCCCAACAAATAAAACTATTGCTGGATGAGAGGCTGCAGCTGCTTTAACTGACGGCTGCATGCAGGGGAACCATGCATGTTTCTTGCCTTGCATGTTGATGGTGGTGCTTGTTCTTCTCTTCTTTATACATTTTGCTCAGTTTTTTTGTGTCATGGTAGGAACCTGCTGCTACCTCAAACCCATCCCAAATCTGCCTGTTTCCCTGCTCCCTTTGAGTCAGTTGCTGTCCTGGCACAGTCCATGTCTCCCGATTTGCCTGGTTATATGTATCCTTGGTCACAATTTATTAATCTTTAATTTTGCCTACCTTCTAGCTTCTTTCCCCCACAGCTTGTTTAGAGACAACCAGCAGGACAGCCTTGTTAGTGGTAGTGTAAGGAAAAGGTGGTGTTCTCTGTCCTTTCACACAGAGAGAGCCTTCACGGCTCTTTTCCCAGTCAAACCTAAAAATGCAGTTTCTCTTGGTTACACTTTCAAGATTGAATTTTGTACGCATCAAAATGTGTGCACATCATGCTTCTGAACAAACTAAGGCAATTCCCTTTCGAACAAGTATCCTAAGAGAGGATTTAAGGTACCTTAACTTTTATACTTTGTATCTTTTTCTAATTCATCTATGTCCGGAGAAGCCCTTGAATTTTAAATAACATGAAACATAATTTACAAATTAAATTCTAATTTGTAAACTGTAAATTCTGTTTACAAGTGAAAGTAGATTTGGCTGTGGAGAGTAGCTGAATCAGAAGGGGATGGCATTTCTGAGCTTGGCCAGGTTTGTCTGTTATTCCTTGCTAAGGCTCTGGGGGAACAAGTCTGACTGGAGCTGTAGAACAGCATGCAGGGGAGTAAAGGACTTCTGGGTTTTTTTTTCTTTTTTTCTTTGTGTGTGTAGTTGGCATTGGCTGAGATCAGTAATGCCAGTTGGTCCTACCGCCACCACCGGAGAGAGGATACGGTCTCGATGGACTGGTGGATTGCCTTAATGGTGCACTTTTTAGGTTCTTCTGAAACTAAACTTTTAAAATTTTATTTTTAAAAGTGTTTGAAAAATGACAGTGTTTCACGGAACAAGATAGTCAAGTGATGTTTTAAGAGGGTTTTCTTTGCTGATTCTGACTCATTTCTCAGCTTAAAGTCACATTAATTTCTCTGTTTAAAAATGCCATCCCAAGACCACATCCATATGTAATCTGCACAGCAATTTCCTGTGCACTCTTCTTTTTCCAAAGGCCAGGTGAGATGCATTTTGTTTTAGTCATCCCTGCTGAAATGCAAATTCCTCCCTGTTGCAGAAGATGTTCTTCTTTTACCATTGCACAGCAAAAACGCCCACCCAACCAAAATAAACATCTCCTGCCCAAAACTGCAAGGGAACTTCTAGGCAAAGAGGATGGGAGACAGTGAAGCTGAGAGTTAAGGCAGGACATAGGCTGATAGTCTGTCACTGAAATGGCTGGGAGTATTTCAGTGGGAGTAGGAATGGGTTCATTTGAGGCACTCCTGCTGCAAGTACAGTGCTTGCATTGCAGTGAGGAGTGATCAGAATCCTAGTGACTTCCCTTTGCAGGCCTCTCTTCAGGTTACTGACCATACAATGGCAGCTGAAAGGGGATTTGGCCATCACCTACTTCTCTGCAGCTCACAGCTGGAGTCTGAGCTCCTCATGAGCTCATTTACCTTTCATCTCCTGGCTGCAACTGTATAATTAATTAGATCACCCAAATTACAGACTGTTCTCTATTTACTTTGTAAACAAGTTTGTGATATACACAGAGAAAATCTTCTGTTCCTTATGGATCTCATTGTTGTCTAAAATTAGCTTGTTTGAGACTGAAAGAGCCTCCCCGAGAGGGCTACAAGGCTGGGAACCTCCTCCCTGTGTTGCATAAAAGCAGAGACACAGGCTCTGTGCCGCTTGCAGGAGGGAGGCTGCTCCATCATGGCCAAATTGCATCCTCAGCTGACCTGGGAAAAGCGAGTCTCATTGCATTGCGGTAGATAAGAGACAGAAAAGAAAACATGAGGATAAAAATTTCAAACATGCCTCTTGCTGACCAGAAATCACCAGGGCCTTGAAAATACTGATAAATAGCTTCTTATATGAATCTTGGGCTGCCTAATCCCTTTGGAAAACCTGGTTTTAACCTGATTGCTTTAGCACCCACATCCCATTTTTAAATGGACTTTCACATGCAGAGCATGATTTTGCAGTGGGCCCTGGGGCTCTGCATCCCATTGCAATTGCAATCCAGCATAGGAGGGCTGAGATGCTGTGCTCGCCTTTTCACATAGGCTCCTGGTAAGGATTGCTATGCTGACCCTCCCAAAACCATGGGCTGCTTTTAGAAATGTCATGTCTGGTTTTTGGCAATACAGTTTGCACTCCTGCGTCTCTCTGGTGCTTTTTCTCATCTCTAGCATCTCGCAAACCATTTACCTACCTTGTGCTGCATAACCCTAGTTATTCATCCCTCTGGTGCCAGGTTTCTAAGGAGTTCACCCCTTATTTAGACCCCTCTCCAAAAAAGGCAAGGATTTTGAGGACATTTTTTGCTATTTTCAATTTTTTTTCCTGTTGGAAACCTGAGCTTTGCAGTGTGGATTGAAGTTTATTCCACCAGCTTCTGTGTGGGGTTTTGGTGCTCCCAGAAGAAGCAGAGGGAGGGATACATTACTCACATGGCTGCGCTCAGCTGACCTGCAGCGTACCCAGATGGGACCTGCTGAGGTCTTTATAAGAAAAGCTCATGCATGTTCAGAGTAGCAGAAAATCTTTTGAGTTCAATCTAGGACTGCCCCTGCGGGTTTCACCGAGAAATGTGTTGCCAGTGAGAGATGCCCTTAGTTGCTGAAAGCAGAGGGAGCAGAGGGGGTCTCCAGTGCTGAGGTAGCTTTAAGTGACCATGCAGGCAGGAGGAGATGACACCCATCTAAAGAAGAGACCTTTGCAATGTGTAATGCTAATTAAAGAGCACGGCCTATCCCCCTGCTCCAAAAGAAATCAGCGCATGTGGAGGAGAAAGATCCAAATCTGTCTTAACTTGGTGAAGGTCTTCAAAGAGGAGAGGAGCTGTAAAAGCTGGTGCATGGTACCAGGAAGAAGCATCAGGTATGTAGGGAGGCCGAACCCCTCCTAGGTGGTACCTGCAGCAGGGTAGCAGGATGAAGGGCAAGCACCCGCTTCGATCTAATCTTCCTGCAAGTGAAATGAAGTGTGGTTTTTCTTTCATTTCTTCACGTGTGCCTTTTATAAACATGTGCGACTCTGTTGCCTGGTTTGGGTGTTGTGAGTAAATACTGTTATTTGCATGTTACCTTAAGCTGGCTTGAGCTAAGAGTGATTTCAAAGTAAGTGGATAACAATGGGGTGCTCTCCATGGAGGGGTGTGGTGAAGCCATAAATGTTCACGAGCCCCAGCTCCCCAGCACCTTCTCCAATTATATGGAGAGTAGCAGAGTGGGGCACTCTTCCTGCCCCCCATCTCTCTCCCCCAACACCACGGGGCCAGCTGGGGTGCAGCTATCCCCATTAAAGGGGGAAGAGGTCTCTAGTGGGGTTCAGGAAGGCTTTGTGGCTGGTCCTCCTGGGGTGGGAGGGTGGTGGTCCCTCCAGGCAAAGGCTTGGGGTGCTTGGAGGGAGGTCCTGTCCTTATTGCTGCAGGTGCTCCACTGGTAGCAGCGCCGTCAGACTACTGGATGCAGTGGAGTTGCACTGGTTTGTTAGGGAGCGAGTCCTCCACGGCATTTTAGTCAGCAGTTTGGGATCACTCTCCTCGCACTTCCAGGAAATGCCAGCAATCCTTCCCATGCCGTGGGGTTAGTGACTCACTTTGCCAGGCCACAAGCTGTCTTCTCAGTCCACACACGTTGCCTCCTGGGCTCTGTTTTCTTCAGGAAAGAGAGGACTGCAACTCCCTATTTACCCAGTCTTTGTACCTCGGAGGTTCCTACAAGGAAGGGCAGGACCCCTAAAGGTCGTCTGCTCTCTTGTCCTCTCCCCGGCAGGATCAGTGCTCTCCAACGGGCACGTTGTGGGGGTGTTCACACGCAGAGATCCCCAGTTTCCTACTGTCTTGGTCCACCTCAGGTGCACAAGACATGAGGGGAGGCAGCAGCCTCCTACCCCAGACCAGCTCTTTGAGAGTAATGTTTTGTCATAATATTTTTAATTTGATGGCTCTTTGTGTATGAGGGGAGCGAGTGTACGTGTGTCTGTACTGGTGTATGTTTGGCATTGGGGGAAATGCACACTATTGTATCTTCATGTGAGATTAAGCGAGTAGGCATTTTCCATTATGCTTTCCAGAAATTGCCTTAATTGAAAAGCAGACCCAGCCTGTGCTATTTCTGTCCGTACTTTCCTGACCACTTGTGTCGATACTGCTATAGGTCCAGGAGAGCGAGAGATTTCACGTGCCACCGACATCACTGCCGAGGTGTGCAGTGAAACGCTCTATTTAGGCTGATGTCACCGGGTTGTTTCCCAGGCTGTGTTCCCCATGGTAAAAATCTAAACTTAGGCAAAAGGGGAGAAGAATCCAATCAGATTATTTTTATGGTTGCAGTCTTGTCTGAACAAATGTTTTCTTGCTGCCTTAATGGTTAGTTTGGCTTGGGTGATAAAAATATTTACCAGTTTATAATAAACAGCTGAATCTACAGCCTACATAGGCACATTATTTTAAAGATGAAAGTAAGGAGGATAAAAAAGTTAACATTTAAAGATTAAATTACTACACCAACTTTGAATAGGATTCTGCTCGTGTTTATATCCAGTCCTGGTAACCCCAGGGAGAGCTACTGACACATACTGGAGGTGACTGGGAGCAGGGTCTTGGCCAGTATATGCAGTGCAAGTATACTGATGTATGCTTTTCATTAACCCTCCCTCTAGGTTTGTTCCTGATTATGTTTTCCATCATCTCTATGGATTTCTTTGGCTTGGAAGCAGTGGAGTCTGGATACCTGATGTCATATTTTGGTGTCCTTCAAATGGTAAGTGAAGTGGAAGTCCCTCTCTTGCCACACTGCTATCTAATTTGCTACCTTTCTGACACATGCTGTCCCAAATCCAGGCATAATATCAACAGGCAAATCCTAGCTCGGCTATGTGGCACTTGGCTTCAAAAAATAGAAGTGATTCCAAATTTATTCTGTTCCTTGGACTGGGAAGAAACCAGAGCAAAGAGTATCCTGAAAGCTGTCTTCCCCTTGTCCCTCTTTGCAGATCTTTAAGCTGTGGAGCTAAATTTCCTTGGACTGACATGTCCTGGTTTTTGTAACAAAACTTACATTGAAGCTAAAGTGCCTTGACTATGGTTTTCACTGGTGCAGGTTAGCTGATTTACATTTACTCAGTAGCACCCTGTAAATTTATGTAAGCAGACAGTCCTACTGGCATTTTCACAGATGCCTTCAGTGTCAAGGAAGGACTCGTTTCTGCTGTGTGGAAACAAGCACAGCAAGCTTGCAGTTTCAAAAAACAAAAAAAAAGATGGGCAATGGTACATGATTAGGAGACTTGCAAAATGGGTAAAACAGAAAAGTCAGCTGAATTAGGCAGTAACGGGGCCAAAAAAATAAGATGATGTATTATAGGAGAATTTTCCTTTCAGAGGAAGAGGAAGAAGCTAATAATTTTGCAGAAAGAGCAACAGATGGTTATAAGCGAGTCTCAAGGTAGGAATGCAAGTTAAGCAATATCCTGAAGGAGGGTGGTCTTGTTATTAAATCCACCTTCATTTCCTGGGCATTGCCGCAGAGTTCCTGTGGGATCTGGAGGAGCTTCTCATCTGGGAAATGGCAGCTTTGGTTCCTTCCCTTGTGATTTGAATTTGGTATAGTGTTACCAGTTGCTTGGGCTCTGCCCTGGTCTCATCAAATCTGGGCACCTTGGACACCAGCTGATGAGCATGGCCATACATCAGCAAGTAGAGTCTGTAGAGTAAACTGGCTGGAGCTGAGGAGCTGGTGCCTTTGGTAGCTTTGTTCTGGGAGGGTGGCTAGCTGTCGCTCAGTCCCTTGAGCTCAACATCTGCTACCAGCTGGATGCACCTCCCCATCCAGGCTCGTCAGAAAGAAACCAGTTTGCTGCTCCACAGCATGGAAACGCCATGACAAGTGGGGTGATCAGCAGCTGCTTCTAAAGCATGCTTCTGATCCAAACTCCACTGCTAACAGAGACTTTCCCTACATTAGCCTTTGTATGCCCTCACCTAGACCAGGGTCTGCAGCAATCACTTAGGTTTTAAAGGGGCCAAATCACCCTCTGCTATCTTCTTCCCCCTTTGAATGTAGAGGGACTTTCCAACAGCTATGCTCTTAACTTAAACCTATCAGCTAAATCCCTGTGATGTATGTCTGCACTGAAATAAAATTTGGGACTGCAGCATGGATATGGTGTGCTTGTTTCGAGCTGGCTAATGTGGGCAGCAATAGCACAGAAAGTGAAAACAGCACTTGTACAGCCAGGACAGGATTGGCTTTGTGTTGCTAGATGGAGCTTGGATGCTGCTGTTAGGTCCAGGATATCTGTCTTCAGGACACTGCTGTTAAGCCTGGGATATCGGTCTGTCTTCATTGCTATTGTTTCCCAGGTTAGTTTGGTTGAAACTACTGTAGATAAGGTTACCTGTGCTGCCATGCTGGTGTACCCTATGTATAGATACAGCCCTGGAAGATATGGGAATTATAGCGTTCACTCTGCTTCCTAATAACTAATCAGATGTCAGTGCTAACCAGGGACCTGCCCCTTCCCATAGTCACAGAGTTTCATCCTGCAAAGGCCAATTGTACCTATTACCACGGTCTAATCCAACAGTGGCCTACAGGCTCAGGTGCAGCATCTACTTTGCTGGGGAATCTTTGCCTTGGGACATTTGGCACAGAAACTAGCTTTTGTCAGCCAGGCACTTTCCTTTCATCTATCTGTGCAGTTTCTGTCCATGTTGCTATGCATATTTTACAGCACATGACTCTGGACAGCAGGAATATAGGAGGAGTGAAGCGGTCATAAGGTACAAACTTCTTCATGATGCTGCATTGGGGTTGCTGTCAGAACACCAAAAAGGAAAGGGAAAACAAATGCTTTATTTTTTTAAAAAGCTCAGGACACCTGATTCCCAGCGGCAGCAAAGCCATCTTGCCTGAGAGCTTGCAATGCACTTCCTTCTGCTTTGTTGCTTGTTCTTTCCACTTTATTAATGGCAGTTCCAATCTCTGCTCTGGTTTACACAAGACCAGATCTTCAATTGGTCCAAACAACACTTTCATAATCTGGCTTTTAAATTATTGTAAAACCTTAGAATTTGTGT
Source organism: Anhinga rufa (assembly GCA_013400875.1). Lineage (NCBI taxonomy): Eukaryota > Metazoa > Chordata > Aves > Suliformes > Anhingidae > Anhinga > Anhinga rufa. Next base: position 20,985 of record VZTV01116297.1, read on the forward strand.
CTTTACTTTCAGATCAAGTCTCTGTCTGGAACCACCCAAAGGTGTCTCTTGCAGAGAGTGACCGGGTTAATGTTTACAGCTGCTTGCTGTTGGGGTTCCTCCAGTGGAAGATGTATGCGGGGAATGCAATGTGCGCTGGCTCTGCCCTGCCGAGCCCCGGAGCTGCTTGTGTGCCTCAGCTGGCATTTCAGATGCATTTGTTTCTGTTGTACAGTGAATTGATACTGCTGGAGATATAAATGCAGATTAAGGTGCAAGCAAATTCCACCAGTCTGGATGAGTGAACGGTGATTAATATCTGCTGACTGGCTTCCCCACTTCACTGAGTAAATTATAGCTTTATTCATAAGGAATATAATGTTCTTTTCAATGAATTTCATCAACCAGATCCTCAGCTTTGATTTCTCATTCCTTAGTTTGCCTTTCTATGAAATATTCTGGGGGTTTTCCCATTCTCCTGGCCTTGCTCTGAGCCCTCCTGTTAGAGGAAATGTCCCCCTCCTCTTTGCATCCCTCCCTGGACCTGAAAACAGGTCACATTTAAAGACTGTTGTAAGTGGGAGCAGATGCCACAGAAATGAAGGGGAAAATAAAAATCGAGACATGTTCTGTTAGCTCTAAACCCCCCTGTAGACACTGAACACAGTGCCTGGATGGTTGCAGGGCACAGCCAGCTGATACGCCCAGCGCCATGTCCCAGGGTATCGCCTGCTCCCAGCACACATTGCATGCACTAAGCGGCTTCAGAGGCACACCAGGAATGGCACAGCGAGCAAGGCTTAGGTGAGCCCTTTGCTCAGCTCTTCCCCAAAAGTCTTGCACCAAGAAAAGCATTGCCCAGTCTGCCAATTCCTGCCAACTTTTAGTAATATTATTGCTTTGTGTTATTGTAGTTCCTATTTTTAATGAGATCTTCTAAAAATGCATGTCTGCATCTAGCACAGAAGGTAATATTACAGCCTCCTTTCCCAGCCCGATCAGTAAACCCAGGATGACTTGAATAGCAATGGTCTATTATGCTCCAATTGCTTAACCTAATTTTTTAGCTTCTCAGGCTCATTTAACCTACTATGGTGAGAAGCAGCCAATGCACTGTAAACATCTCTTTTTCTCACAGTTCCTCCCATTCAAGCCAGGCAGAGCACCTAGAGAGGAGAGTTTGAATGGCTTTGGGTCAGTCCACCTAATTTTCAGTAGACAACTCAAGTACTTTGTTGTTGGTATCTCAAACACCTCTTTGCACGGGGAGATCAGCACAGAAGCACTGACCCCCATGGGAGGCACGGTGTTTGCCACCTTTGCAGATGGAGAATGTTAGTGAGCAGCCCAGCTAATTCAGGCAGCTGTCCTGAGAGATCCCATCTGGAGGTCCTCAGCCTCACCTCATTGTGCTTCGTCCTGTCTTGTCACTTTATGACCCTGCAGGACACCAACATATGGTGGGTTGCCCTGTGCCCAGCCTGAGATGATCCCTGCAGGTTTGGAAGGCAGATTTGGGGCTGATTTTTGGAGCCCGGGAGCCTCATGGGCCTTGGCTGGCTACTCCCCAGAGCACCTCTCTTGGTTGCTCCCTTGCTGATCATCAGCTCTGTCCACATGGGAATGGTTCACAGCACTTGCCAGCAGGGAAGTGGCTCGGCTGGTGCTGGTGGTGGGTTTTGTCCTCACAATGCTGTACGTGTAGCGCCAATGACCACCACTCGTGGCATGGGGCATCCTCAGCATCCTCTTCCCTTTGCCAAGTTAGCTGCCCACAGCAAGGTCACCCTTCACCCCAGTGCTGGTGGTACATCTTCTTGCTGCCACTTGTACCCCTGCATGGAGGGACCTAGGTTGCCTTGCTGCTGCTCCCAGCCTGTTTCATGGAGACCTGAGTGGCTCAAAGTAATACGTGTGCTGATGTATTGTTGTAAAAGTTGCCATGGGAGTACCTGTCCATGGGGAACGGGGGCTTCCTGGCTCTCTGGATGAAGGAACTGTTTGTGATTTACTGATTTGCTGATTTACTGTTTGTGGTTAGGCAAAGAGCATCTCCTAACAGTAGAGGATATTGGAAAGTGTGGGGCAGGCTTAAGCACAGTGAGGGTGGACAGGGGGCTCACCTCTGAGTCGGAATAGAGCCAAACAAGGTCAGAGAAGGGTGTGTGGGAAGGCGGTGTCATAGGATTGGGACAAAGAGCCCTCTTGTGAGGAAACAAAGTTGTCATTTAGAAAATTAAATATGACCAAGGCTATCGTGGGCTGGTGGGGAAGTGAAAATAGCAAGTGGGGGGTCATTTGAGCAATCCAGGGCTCTGTAGTGATACTTGAAGCACCCTGATAGCGTGGGGCTGTCTGATGAGCTGGGATTGTGTCAGCGTAAATTGAGGAGGAGGAGTCAGGTGGGAGATAATGAAATGAGGAGGGGAAGGCAGACAGTGGGAGGGGTACCTCTGCGCCAGGTGTCTTGCGCTGCAGAGATTCCCTTGCTCTTGATATATCTGAAGCATCTTTATCTGATTGCTGGTGGGTCTCCAGGCAAGAGGTGTGAGAGCCGGTCAGGGACACACTCCCTCTGTCCTCCAGGGCTGGGCTTCCAGAGTCCTCTCATCTCAGAAGTCATGCGAATGAAATTTCCCTCAGAGTGAATGCCTGGGAGTGTGAGATGCCATTTACTCTCCCTCAAGAGAATAATTAATTTCATAATAACTTAAAATAATTTAACTTTACATAATGGTCAAGAGTGGACCTAGACTCCAGGTTTTTTTGTGAGCACAATAGCATGGAGAACTTCCAGGCATAGTATCTGCCTTGGAAAATGCCGCTGGGGTCCCTGGTTGGTATCTAAAGTCACATCTGATGCTTAGATTTCAAACTGTGGGATGGGGTGGGGGAAGCTTTCCTTTAAGAACTTTTTCTCCAAAAACCAAAGCAGAACACACCAAACAAAAACTGGGTGGGACAAAGAGGTAGATATTTATTACCCTAAGGATCAAGAAATCATAAGACATCTGTTCTATTTACTGCGTTTAAATTTGTATTGTTATACAAACTCCACCTCTAGCTGTGCAGCTTCTGGAGGGACAAGTTGGTACAGAGTGATCCTGAAAAGATGAGAGAGATTCCTGGAGGAGAGATTTACATTGCGTATCATCTTATCACCAGTCTGTCCCTCTTGCTTTTTTTATTCCCCTGCACAGCAAAAGAGATGATTAAAGAGCTGGGGATTTAATTACAGCCAGGTATGCCTAGGGGGAAAACCCACTTGGTGGAAGGACCTTGCAACAACAAACAGAAAGTTCTCCAGTTTCCTGGCTTTGAAGGATTTAAATCTGTGGAGGGGGGCAGGTTGGAGGGGGAAAGCAAGCTACTAGGCTGGAGTTTGCAAAACATACAGTCCTCTTCCCCCTGTTTGGCAAAGTGCTGCCTTCAGCAGTTTGGTCCTCACTGTCAGCTCTCCTTCCACTCCCAGCACCCTCCTGCTCCTCTGCAAGACCTAAACTACTTCTCAAGCACTTTCTGGCATCACTGTGCCAGTAAAACAACTCCCTTTTCCCCCGCCCAAGGTTTTGCACCACCTTCAGCCCATGCAGAAAAGCCTCGTGATTTTTGTTGCCCTCTGCGGTCTGCCCCAGCCAGTGCCCACCTGCGCGTCCCACCCCAGCTGGCACCGTGCTCGCCCTGGGAACTGCCAGCTGGGCACAATTTCAAAGGCGAGAGATATGGGTCCAGTGCGTGGGACGCTGCCTCTGATGTGAATCATACTATACTATCTGCACTAGGGATGGGGCCCTGCATCTTCTCTGCTAGTCTGTACCAGCTTATCTGGCCTGCTCTGCCTGCCTCTCAGACCTTCTCACATCTTTTTATTTCCAGGCTGTTGGGTGAAAGGGAATTTATTTTATTGCTGGGCTCTGTCATGCTGATGGAAGAATCTGTAGAGAGTCCTGTGTCCACTGAGTGTGGAGGACCAGCCGAGCACCTGCATAACTCCTGTAGCCTCCACTGATGAGGTTAGCTACTTGCGGGTGCCAGCCCTGCTCGGCAGCAGCTCCATGCAGCAAGGCTAGGGCTTCACCGTTCAAAAGTCTTCCAAAAACTAGCACCTTAAACCTTGAAACAGCAACAATCTTTTCCATCCTTCAAGGGATTTCTATAATTTGTTAATGAGGTTAAAAATAAAATGGGCAATTGGCTCTTCTGAGCAAATGGGAGCTGCTGTCTTCCAAAAACTCAAATACGGTGATAGAGGTAAAGAGTGTTTTATTACGTGATCAGCTGAACTAGTGTAACGAATCCCCAGTTTGGTGAATCCAGCATAACGACAAGGAGAGATTTGGCTGTTCTTATGCATTTATTGGGAGAATTATTTGCCTTTAAAGAAGGAGGGGGGGAGGAAAAAAAGATGAGTTGGTTTATCCTGTGACTTGTGTACACAGCCACGGGCAGTACCTGTTATTTCACTTGCAAACAATTTCCTCTTTCTTTTGTTTATTGATGACAGAAGGCATTCCAGCCAGGTACACTGGCTCTTCCCCGACTTCAAAGGAGGTTAGGTTACAAAGGCAAGTACCATCCAGGCAAAATGAAATGCAGGAGGGGAAGGCCCATCCCAGTGGATCTCAATGGAGGTTGCATGCAAGGGAAAAGCCCAGAATGAGCCAGCAGGAATAAAAATAAGGATAAATCCCACTGCTGTCTCTTCGGTGCCAGCAGGGCTTATCCATGGGAGTGATGGGATGCCCCCACTACCCCCTGGCAATGGCAGCGCATGTCCAAAACCTTGCATGGGAGAATGCACATGAACCACCTTTTGCTTCCTCCTTCCCAAATGTGCCTGTGCAGGCAGCTGCCACTCATGCAAACCAGGGGACTGTGTGCCCAGGGAAAATTGCAGGCTGGAAGTAATGGGATTTCAGGTCTCAATTCAGACTGGTAGTGAGGCCGGAGCTCCCAGTGACTGGAAACATTATTCAGTACCTAAATCAAGGCACTGGTGTTTGATAGTGTCCAAAGTCAAGACGATGGCCCTTGCTTGCTTGGGGCTCATGGCTGGATTGGCAACGACTGTGTTGGGATGGGAATCTGGCAGTCCAGATAACTAGGGGGGAGGCTGCAGCCTGTATAACCCAAGGATGGCTGCTCAGTCCTGAAGGGAAAGCAGGTGACTTGGGCTGACTCTTGGCCTTGGAGAAAGTCCCAGCACTGAGTTGTTTGGTTCAGCAATGGTATTTTACCTCATGCTCATATTGCCCCAGTCCGAGTGATGGGGAAGCCGTGCTGAATGCCAGCCTTGGCACAAGAACCATCCCCCTGTCCCACTCACTCTGGGGACAGCCCTGGTGGCCTCTGGTTTGCCTGTCTCCAGATCCTGCTTTGCGGCAGCAGCATTTGTTCCCTGCACTTAGATGCTCACATGTAGTGACGGAGACGTTTCTGGGTGCGCCACTCCCGTGGCCATCAGACCAGGCTGCTCTGGGACATTGCTGATGACCTACCCCAATGACTCAAGGAAGGGCAGGGACAAGGCTGTGCCTGCACAGTGTATCCTGATTAAATATGCCATTCAAGTCTGGGCAAATTGACTGGGAGCAGAGCTGAACTTGGGTTTGGGTGATGCCACTGTTGAGTCAAGCCATGCCCTGCAATGGGGCTCAGCCCCCATCCCGCGTGACTCAGCACAGCCCCGGCCAGGGCGAGCCAGCGGGAGGGACTGGGAAGTTGCAAAAAAGTTAATGACGATTTTTCATTTTAGGAGCACTCATCTTAACGAAACGTTACTCAGTGGCTTCTCCACACCTCCCTGCCCCCCCTCTCCCCTGCCCTGAGTAGGAGCCACCGGGGCTGGTATCAGTTTCCTCCCATGTCCATCCGCGGCAGGGCTTTCAGCTGGGATGACTCAGGTCACCCCATGCTTCGTCTGAGCATTGCACCGCAGCAGGTCTGCCAGTGTCCACAAAGCCACTCAGCGGGTGGCAAGATCCAGGAGAGACACACAGGGCCCATGCCACCGTCACATGATGGCCAGGCACACAAGAGCTGAGCTCTCAAGCCCCACCTGAGGGTGGGGACGGGGACAAAAAGGAGGCAAGAAAAGCATTTACTGGGAACCAGAATGTCTGCTTGGTGTGATGTGCCCTCGTGTCAAAAATGGCTTGTGTTCTGAAGCAATGTGAAGATTTGAATTTTTATTTTTTTTCCATTAAGTTGTAGCTTGTTGGAAATATATTTAATTTATAGCTATTGTCCTTTATGTCAACTTTATTTAATTTTTACTCTGTTACTATTTACTTTTTACTTTTTTATTTCATTTTAATAATTAAATTGCTTTTTCTGGACTGCTTGTCATAGATTAACGTTTCCTTTCTTTTTAATAACTTTCTTACTTACTGTGCACTCTTTTTCTTTCAGCTGAGTTTGGGTTTCACCCTTAGGACTAACACAGCAAGGTTAAGCGTGGCATAGCATCGTTCCAGGTCCAAGCAGAGCACTGAGGTTCTCTCCAGGCTAGACTGCCATTGAAATGAAGCCATCGCACCAAACAAAGCATTTTGAACTAGAGCTCTTCTTTCAAGTTGAATGGGTTTTCACTTGGATCAAACAAACCCTTTCAAGGCAGGGAAAACTCGGTAGATTTCTATCTGTCCCTCCCCTGAAACGCAGTTGGTCAGGGTTCATTTTCAGTGTCTTCCAACTTCTGTCCTCTCGTGTCCACTTGGGCCAGTGTCACTTGAAGTATGGGAGATGCCAAACCAGTTCCCCATCCCTCACATCTGTGCGTACTGCTGGGGCTGGGTATTAGCATCTCTGTCATACTTGCTTCCTGTCTAAAAAAGATGAACCACCCAATTTGTATATTTATAGTTCAAAATAATGGCAAGAGAAGGTGCAGGAAAGGAGGAATTTTAGTCCTCTGCATACAAATGTACAGGTTTTCTTTGGAAGGGCTTACCAAGAATGAAGACCTTAGTTTTAGTTGTCTTTCACAAAAACATTACAAGTTAGAAAAATTCATTTGTATCTGCAAGTGTCTTTAGAAAATTTCAATCATTGCTGGTGAGTCAGCAGTGATGGTAAACTCAGCGTGCACCCTGAGTAAAGACTTTGAGCTTACAGGATGGATCTATCCCTAGAATGCAAAATGCTTGAAATAATGGGTCATGTCTTCCAGCCATTTACGATGACAGTGAGGTCCCTTTTTATATAAAAAAAGCAAGGGAATAGCCCATTTCTGCCTTTTATTTGCTTGAAGCACTGTAGCAGTTCTCTTTTGAGCTTGTTTAAATTGTTATACATTGGGCTTAACGGTGCTGGTGTGCTTCTTTCCCAGGTTGTCCAGGGTCTGGTTGTTGGAAAACTCACCAACAACTGCACAGAGAGGACCCTGCTCAGGCTCAGCGTCTTTGTCTTCGCCGGCGTGGGCCTAGGCATGGTAAGGCTTGGCTTGAGATCATCCATGGTGCTTTCTAATAATGAAGCAGCACAAGGTCCGTGAGACCTGGCTGCAAGCTCTGCCCCTTGAAATGCCACCACTGGCTTTGCTGGGTGGCCCTAGAGGAGGCGGGGAAACCAGCTCGCCTTCACCTCTCTGCAAACAGAGCTGCGCTCAGCGTAAGCACCGCACCAAATAACAATAAAGAGCTGCATGACTAATAGTTACAAAGATTTAAAAAAAATAAATTAATCTCACTCAGAAACTTGTAAAGTCCCTCCTGAGTCACTGGATTTGCCTAGAAATTCTGCCCTTGGTCTTGTCAGCAACTGCATTTCCTGAACTACCCAGAAAGTAAATTAAGGTTATCAGGGGAAAATCATTGCGGTATGCAGCTGGGAGACAGCGGAAGTTGTGTGCTCTACTTCTGGGGCTTTATTTTTGCCTAATTTCCCCAAGCTGAGAGTATTTGGGGAAGGAGGTAGCAAGGCAATAATTTCATTCCTCCATTTTGATATGAGTGATGTTACCTGTTGCTGGTTGTGTCTGCATGGATGACAGTCGATGCCAATCTCAAATGGTAATTGGAAAACTGAATTGATGTAGGCAGCTCTGCCAGTAATCGTGTTTGCTCAGATAAGCCACGCTCAGGGAACTGATAGATCTGCCCAGGCGATGGGGACAGAGGAAGGGTGTGCACCGATGGGCCCAAAGGATGCTGGAGCTGCGTCAGCCTTTTGATGTTCCCTGCAGGATTTGGCCTTGAGCCTTGCTGCCAGGGTGCCAGTGCTCCCACCAGCGCAGGTAGGATGGTTGCCATTCCCACAACCACTCCGCAGCCGTGGGGAGGTCAGGACCAAATCCTGGAAGGTACTGAGGCTCATGGTTCCCAGCTACATGCATGAGATGAGGCACTTATGCACCTTTGCTAATTTGAGGCTAAGTTGCATATATCCGAGATGAGGCTGGGAAGGGAGGATAGTTGCAGACAAAGGGTTGGCTCTGCAGATGGAGCGCAGTCCCCTTCTCTGGGGGACAGAGATGCTGCCTGGTGGGGGGATGCTTGGCAAGGGCCCCCCCCAGCTGTTGGTGTGTGTTTTTGTCTGGCATCCATGTGCCACTGATTCACATGGGACATCTGCATAGGGCTTGGTGCTCCTGTGCATGGCCCAGGAAGGGCTTTGAAGGTCTCGATGTTGTTTTTTGGTCATGGGTGGGAGCAATTAGGTGGGACCAAAGTGGACCTGGCCCATTTGGAAACCTGAGCACCCCTAACTGGGTGCAGGGCAGGGTGCTACTGGGACTGATTCACCATGCCAAAGCCCAGTCCCACAGCAATCAGGCAGAGGGGCAACCATGGCTTTGGCGCACCAAGGTCTCACTGAGAGGGAAGGCTGGAGTCAGCTGGAGGTAGGAGAGAAAGCCTTGATGGCAGTGGAGGGGCACACAGGGTGGCTAATGGCCCAGCGCAGGGAGGCTCACGGTGACTGTGTGGGGAAGGGAAATCTCTGCTGGAAGTTCATTTTAGAGTTGGCAATTACGCCAAGCCCGGAGGGCTGTGGACATCCTGACAGCATAGGCCTGGGGACAAGGGTCAGCAATGACTTCCCATGAGAACTATTCATAGGCAAATGCAGCTGCGATCCTCTGCACCAGGGATGCCTTATTAAAAAGCGCTCTGTTTAAGCGGCTGCTGAGAAAACATCCGTTTCTGAGGTGGCTTTCCCTCTTGGTGGGGATGAGTGCCATCACAGTGGCAGGCCCCAAATGCAGAGATTAATGCATAAAGCTTTTAATCCTGCACAGCTGCTGGTGGAGGAGCATCCCACCCGCTGTGCCCTCGCTGCATCTGTCCTCCAGACGAAGCAGATCCCCTCCCCAAAGGGTGGAAGTGAGGAGAAAAGCTAGCTGTTAATAAGACACTCTGAAACCCATCTTCGTGTCACTGGGAGATGGGCTGAAGTGTTTTTGGAAAGCAGGCGCCAGCAGCAGCGGACAGACAGACAGACAGACAGCGGTGCAGCTGCAAAGAGGCTGCAGGATGTTCCCAGCAATCGGCAGCTGAAGAAGGGAAGGGGTGGGCTGCGAGTTCGGCAATAACACCTGGAAAAGGAGAGGAGGGGAAAGTCGGTGTCTGATCTACGGATGCAAGCCAGGAGCGTGTGGGCAGGGGTGTAGGAGGGCTTGGCGGTTGCGACGGGGAAGTTTTTCTCTTTGTTTGAAGGCACAGCTGTGCCTCGTCCTGCCTTGCTGCCTGCATTTCCCAGGCATTTGCTTTTTGAACCTGTCTGCTGAAACTCCTGGTTCCACTTCTCTCACCTGAAAAAATGCCTTCAGATCTGCTCAGGTCAAAAAGACTGCTACCTACACGGCTGAGGGGTAGCAGAGCCCAGGCTCTGCCTGGCTCCATCTTTTCCAAGTCCCAGTGGAGTGAAGAGCCATTTCCCTTAGCTTTACAGGAGGCACTTTTCTGCCCACTTGCTTCAGCCTATAAGGGAATTCATGCAAGGCAGGAGAGGGTTAAATTGTTTTTTCCTATGAGCTCTGCAATGTTGTCCCGCAATGACACTTGCCCTAGCAAGGAGTTATTCTCCCTCTGTCTGAATGTTTATGTACCAAATACCTGTTCCTCTGTCTTTGTTCTCCAGTTCCTTAATCAGAAGTGCCTAGATCTTAACCAAAACGTAGGCAAAGAGCCCCTCCAAGGAGAGAAACCTGGCTGTGTGTGAGTCTAGAGGGGAACTAGGAATAAACCTCAATATTTCCAAGTCATTAGTGAGCAATGTCTCTGGGCTTCTCCATCTTCTGTAGCCGAGAGGCAGGGACCAGACTGTAGGAGAGAGAACCCCAGAGCATGAAACTTCTGGCTAAACCAGTGACAGAAATGTTTTCCAGCCACAGTAACACACCTTGAGACACTGGTGAGGGCAGGAGACTTGCAAGAAAGGGGGAATTTCCTTTCCATGCCCCACAGAAATCCATTAATTTGACCAGCAGGGCTTGTGAATGAGCCGAGAGCCGCTCTAGCCCCACGGCTTAGGGAGCTTCACCGCTTTGTTTCAGTATAAAACAGCTGGAGGGATGTCTCCACTAAGAATATGTGCAATAACAAAATCATTACTCTCCCTAATTATGCTCGCTAATGTGCACTTATGGCCAGAAGACCTATTCCAGATTACTGAATTTGGTGAATTTATTAGCAAGGAAGCAGCAGAACAGGATTAGAAATCCCAAAGGTACGGCGTTACATAATGCAGTGCGCTCATTTATTTTGACAAGCTCAGTTTAGTTTTAATTATTTATGATAATGAACTGAAATGCCTTCTCTAGGCTGTTTTGTATAAGTAATGGAGGCTTCCTGAAGTACACCACATACATCTGCTGTTCAACGTTTCCTCAGGAGTTGGACAAGAGACACAAGCTGGGGGGAAGGGTGCGGGGACGTCACTAATTCCCAGACGCTAAAAATACTCGCAGCAGTGCCAGAGAAATGTGCTGCCAGATTGTAGGGTATCGTTTGTTACTTGCACTGCATGCTTGGAATAATTTGCTGCGGACAAATGGTGGGCTATGAAAGACCCTGCAATGGCCAAAGCATCACCATCCTGTATCAGTTGTGGCTCCCACAAGTTACCTAAGTCATGGGTTTGGCTCGTGATGTTTTTCTAGTTTGTTTCTTGCCAGAGTGACCACTTGTGCTTTCTAATGACCTGTGGTCTGTTCTGTTCTGTCCCTTAGGCCCTGATGAGGACCGTGTGGCACTATTGCATCATTGTGGTGCCGCTGGTGTTCGCCTTCAGCATGCTGGGCACCATCACCGACAGTATTCTCACCAACACCGTCCCCTCCTCTGACACTGGTAAGACTCATCAAAACAGATCAGACTGGTCTTTTCTTGGTTTTGAGTCCATCAGGTGCTTCCCAGCTCACTCTGCTGCTGTCGAGTGCTGGGGCACATTCATGGTGCCCATTGAGTTCCCCAGCAAATCTCACTTGGCAGTTGCATGCAGTGGGTGTCAGCAGAGCGGATGAACAGGGACCAGTGGGGCTAATACAGAATGAACTGGAACAGCATCGAGCAAGCGTCCTGCGACCCAGTGTTCCCAGTCCTGTGCTGCCTGCTGACATCCATAGTGCTGGACGCAGTAAGGGAAGCCTCTCCTGGACTCTCCTTTCCATGTGAACCCAAGATAAGTTCAAGAAAAAAGAAAAAAAAGCTGCTTTTCCACCATGAGGGTGACTGAGGGGGCTGTTCGTTCACACCTTTTAACTCAGGGCATCTCAGGAGGGTATTCTGGACTGCTGTTTGGAAATATATTTTGCCTGATGCAGTAATTGCCCTCCTCTCTACATTTTGGCTGTGTTTCAGTCAAAGAGCTACTATATTTCTCTGTACAAGGGGTCTGAAATGCAGTGGTAGACACACAAATCTTTATACCTGGGTTTTCCATTGACAAAGGAAATATGCGTATGTTATTGTCATGGGAGCCTTGCTGAGTTTGTCTCAGGATGAAGCTGGGTTAACCCGGTTTGGTTTCTTTTGCTCAAGCTCCTGCAGGGTTTGCTCCCCCAGCCATGTTCACCAGGTACCTGAGAGTTTCTCTGCTCTAGCTGAGTCTTTCTGAGATGCCATCCTGCACCCTTCATCTTCCCTAGCAGCCGCCTGAGCAGACACCTCTGCACAGACCCTACCAAGAATGGGAGTTATAGTTTGCACAGCCCATTAGTGGAGTTTATAAAGCACTTTTGAGATGCTTCTGGATTAAGAGCTTTTCTAAATGACACTTCAGTAGTTTATTTGTAGAGCTGACCACCACATCTCCTACAAATGCTGGGAGCCCACGACTTCTGAGTGTGATACTTCTACCTGGGAGGACCACTTAGTTCCTGGGGAGGTGAGGATGAGGGATGTCCCAGCCCCTGTGCTCATATGGGAAGAAAATCTGCTGTTTCATGAGTTGGAGCAATGTTCATGCAAGGAGGGAGAACCGGGGGGAAGGGCACCAAGTGGCTTTGGGATGTACAGCCGAGCTGGAATTCATCCAGCCTCTTCTCAAAGGGGCTTTGTGAGGAAAACCAGAGCATTGCTTGGCTTTTGAAGCCCGGAGGCAAGCTTCAGTCAGAGAGGAAAATGGGTTTAGTTGCCTCACCCTGCTCCCTACTTGCGTATGTTGTTAGGTCAGCTTGTGCCTCGGCGGGATGGATGGTCTCCACGTGGCAGGGCAGGGCAGGGCAGAGGCAGCCCGTGGGGTGGCGTGGACAGTCAGGAAGGGGGTTGTGAGACATCAGGAGACCCATGGGCTATCCGGGGCTTTCTTTTGCCAGTCCATCCTGGGCTGATGCCATGCCAAGTGCTACTACAAATTGCAGAGTTACAGCTGGCTCAAAACTGGGCACGCCAAGGAGGCATGCTGCTGGCATGGAGGATGACGGCACTGGGGGAAAACCTTGTCTCCACTGCTCCTCCCTGACCCTCACCTTTCAAACCCTGCTTCCTCCTTGCAACACTTTCAAGGGAAGAGGCATCTGATGGGATGTGCTTGTTTTGGATGCACCCGGGCAGGGGCCGGGGCAAAGGCAGGAATGCCTGACACAGCAGAGCCATGTCCCGGCGAGCTGCCTCTCCGCAGCAGCTGTGGCAGCGATGGCGTGGGTGTCTCGCAGAGAAATGCAGCTATTAAAATGCCTGCCATCCATCTCTGGCCGTGGGTGGCACCCCACGATGGCTGCTCCACCCGTACAGCAGCTAGAAGGCCACTCCTTCCTATGCAAGCCCGAGACCAGCTCTGCAAAGCGAGCATTTTGGTGGTGTATTAGAAATCCCCACGTTCCTTAGAGCATTGAATTCTGTCTTTATGAAAAAGCCTTGCTGTCACCACGTCAAAAACCTGAGTGCTATCTTGCAACAACTTTTAGTTAATGCAAGGAAATCACACGTTGGGAATTTGCCTTTGGACACATCATTTTTGAGCCTTGCTGCTGTCTTTTCCTGATGTTTTTGCCAGCCTGGGGCTGGCAGAGCCCGTGGAGGTTTTTCTTTGGGCCAGGGAGAGGCTCTCCGAGGAGCTGGAGGTTGGGCTGAGCTCAGGTGTCCATCTCATTGTGGGGCTGGAACAGATAGGGTGTTGCAGGAGGATAACCTGCCCGCCCTTGCTAGACACTGAGTCACTCATCCTTGCCTTTTAAATAAGTGTCTTGGAAAGGGAACAGTGGGATGTAGGATGGCACCATCCCTTGCACTCATCACCCTGCTTTCAGGACCAATCCAAGGTCACTTCCTACCGAGGCTGATGAGTTTGCCGCCTGCTCTTTGCTTATGGCTGGGGCTTTGCACTGAAGCGAAGAGAGCGGAAATGATTTCATTCATTTCCCTTTGATGTTTTTTTTCTCTCTCCTCATCTTCAAAGGCAGGAAGGGAAAATTCTGCCCCACGTGCACATGCTGTTCAGCTGGGTGCGTGAGCTGGTGGGAGGGCAGCCCCAAGCCCAGCGGGACTTGCATCCGCACAAGCACTCCTTGTCAACCCCGGTCCCTCCCCAAGAATGGAGGTCTTGTTTCTGTGCAGAGCCCCCCACCCTCGGAGGAGGGAGGGAGGAAGCCCAGCAGACCCTTCCTGTGTAACAGGCGCATGTTTCGTGGTTTTATTTGCACGTCAGACATGAAACCTTAGGAGCAGAGCTTGCAGCCAGACAGGGCTCAGCGCATTGAACCCCCGAGCTTTGCTGGGGTTTGCTGGTTTGAAGGCGGCCAGTGGCAGCAATGACCTAATCATTAAATTAGGCCCCGCGATTGCCCTGCGGGTGTGTGGCTGAACTGGGCCAGCACCATCATCTGAGTGTGGCAACAGGATGTGAGCTGGAAAGGAGGGTGAGCCAGGGTGCTCTGGCACAGCAGAGGGTGGGAGGAGGGACGGAGCCGCCCAGCTTGGGGAGCCTCCAGCACCCAACCCTGAAACTTGCGGGAGGAGAGGAAGGCTGGGGCAGGAGGGGAGGATGGGCTCCCGGCTGGGACAGGTCATGCCGGGTATGGGAAAAGGGGAAAAATTCTGGGGACGGAGAAAAAATGGCAGGGAAGGGATAGAAAGTGGGATAGCCATGATGAAGTAGGTGACCATGTGCGTTGGCAGAGCTGCGCAAAGCGATGCAGGAATTTTTCTGCCAATATGGTGACTTTTCCCAGTTAAAGTTCCTGCCTTAAACGAGATCCATCACGTGCGCATCTTTGCAACAGAGCTAGGGCCCTGCTGCAGAGCCGAGGTTTACAATGTTCCAAAGCTCAAGGGTGTCTGGCACAAGGGATCTAATTTAAGCCCATTAAATAGAAATTATCTTTCTCAGCAACATGTTACAGAAGTGCAGAGAGCCTGGCCTTTTAAGAGGACGGATTTCAGCTCCAGAGAAAAAAAAAAGGAAAGGGAAAAGAGTGCCTCCTCAATCATAAGAGCCAGTTTGGCAGTTGTACGTAATAATTAGTTTAATTCAAATACCTAGAGGGGAAAAAATAATTGCAAAACCTGCCCAGAAAGTTTGGTGGTTGTGGGATGATTCCCATTGGCAAAGGGTCAAGGCAAGGTCCCACCCATCGCCTTTGTGTTCCCATGCGCGGGAGGAGCGCTCGGCAGCGCTGCCCGGGAGAGTTCCCTCTCCGCACAGCTACACCCTCAGCTCAGGCTCACTGCACAAGTATTTTAAGCATGCTGATAAAAGCCCAGCAGTTGCTGGCCGGCATTACGTGAACACCTGGCTGCCTCTTCTCTCCTGGAGCAAGGGATCGTTTCCCCGTGGCTGCCCACGTTAAATATCGCACTCAGCTTCACATCTTCTTGCATGCAGGACAGCATCCTCCTCTTCCCAAACACTGCTGGCCTTGAGCAGCAACAACACCTCAACGCATGTTTTGGTGGACAATTGATGACAACAGCCCAAATAATCATACCGATATTAAAAAAAAAAATAATTATAAACATCACTTCAGGTCAGGGCACAAGTTTGTTGCATACGCTGCCAGCTTGCCCTTCCTCCCAGTGTTGGGGGCTGCTGATTTTCTGGCTGGCCGGCTATTTTCTGCTCACCTGAGCATGATAGGTGTCCTGCATGAAGACCGCAGGGCAAAGAGTGCACCGGGTGCATGGGGGCCATCTTTGTGTCCCGTGGGACGTCCTGGCCATCTGTCTGTGCGTGGAAAAAAGCTGCCTTTGCCAAGCTGGAGGTGCTTCCCCGTCTGCAGGGTTCCTGTTAACGATGCAAATGTGAGAGCTGCTGGAGGGGGAACTGGCCCAGCCAGCTGAAGGGCTGGCATTTCCATCCAAATTGAAATATCCGTTCTTTTTGGAAGGGGGGGTGGGGGAGTATCTGAAGGGGGTTCAGTCTTTGTGGTTTTTTTATTCTTAAAGACCTAGTTAGACCTAAGCCTCTCGCTGCTGCTAAGCCCTCGAGAGCTGTTCCTCTGTCCCACATTAGCGAATAAGTGGCAAGAGCAGCTCAGGTCGAGAGGGGCCCTCTCAGGTAAGTATGATATTGGAAGAATTTGTGATTTGCTTGGAAATCTCGAACACGACCCTAGAAATGACCTCTCCGTCCCTAATGCCATGCAGCAGTTACCAGCCCTGTTAAGTGCAATGTTCAGAAGCACCTTCTGAGGCCAAAGGCATCCTTGGAACCCGATGAAGGCAGCGGTGAGCACTGGCTTGCCTTTCAGGCAGCATTACACTTGTCCGAACTGCTCAGTAAAGAGCGTGGTGGAAACTAGTCCCTGTGCCTCCAGGAGTCCTTAGCCTTAACAAACACTGACTGGACCTCTATAAATTAATGCAAGAAATTATTTGAAGTGATTTGCTACTACTGCAGGGGAATGCCATCAGGGATTAAGGGGCTCCCACATACTCTTCCCTCTTTTCCCATCCCAAGACTTGCCCTCACCCTGACGTCTGCGTATCTCTGCCATCTCTCCTAGGTACCATGCTTGGGATTTGCGCCTCAGTGCAGCCCTTGACCCGGACAGTGGGCCCCACCATCGGTGGATTTTTATACAGACAATTTGGAGTCTCCTCCTTTGGCTATTTACAGCTAATCGTCAGTATAGGTTTGTTTGTTTACCTCTTAAAGAGTAAAATCCCACTGAGAAAGATGAAAAGCCAATAATTCAGCTGCAAGAAAGTAACCCCCTTACTTTTTCCATAGAAATAAAGATGCTCTTGAGTTTTATTTTTTTGTCCCATAAACCTGGAATAAAACCATTTGAACAATTCCTTGCCTTTCGTCAGCATTTGCATCTACAGTAAGGGAAAGATCGGTTTGCAAAGGCTGTGGAGCCATGCTGAGGCAGCTGGTGGCCACAGGACCCCGGGAACTACCAGGTCATCCCCCTGCAGCGGTGGCTGTCACTGCAGGCAATAGCTCCAGATCCTCAGCTGTTGTCAGGCAGCATTCCTGCTTGGATTCACTGAAACTAAGGGGATTAGGAGCCAGTGTCTCTGCTCCGGCTTGGCCTTTTATTTCACCCCCCTGCAACGGTACCAAGGAAAATCGGGGTAAAACACATCTGCTTTTGAGTATCTTTTTTTCTGCATTAAACGTACCTCTGGCATTCTTGTGCTAGAGGGGAACCCAGGCCAAAGACTTTCGAATGCTGTGGCCAAACATTTGCTACACCTACAGCTCAATCATGTGCAACCCTGCCTCTGCACGAGCCCGGCGGGCAGCAGTGTAGCTGCCGGCAGCACACAGGTAGGATGCAGAGCCCCGATGTAGCACCCTGTAGTGCCGGTGGCTCCCTGTTGCTTCCAGAAACGGAAGCCAACCCTCCTTCCAGTTTTGTTTTTTTCTTTTCTTTTTTCTTCCCTTGTACCGAGTCTCTCTTGCTGTTACTACAGGCTGCTTGCAATTACATACTTTGCAACTTCCTCTAGTACAAAGTCTCCTGCAAGAATTGCGCTGATATTGGGAGGGAGAAGTTACCTGATTGAAATTACCAAGTTCGGAGCATTAGTATCGAGTACTTCACCTCCTAAGCTCATAGTCCTGACTTCCGGAGCTGACTCATGTGCTGCAGCATTGCTCTTGAGGAAGCCCAGGTTAGTCAGTGATAATTGAGCCTCCCCAGATAAAACTTCAGTAGTTTTATAAAAAAAAAAAAATTAAAAAAAATTAGCTGCTTTTTTCTCCAAGCTTCTTCATCTGGGTGCTATCGGAAAAAGATCATCTCCGTTCTTCCCAGTTATCCTGTAGCAATTTGACTTGATCTAGAGACTGCCGAGGAAGAGGAGAGGGCAAGGAGTTCAGCTTGCTTTGTTGCGAAGCTGAGGAATCCCATGGAGCGTTGGCCCTGCGTTATTCCGAAATCCAGTTTTCTGCCTTAGCACAGCACTAAGCTATGGGGGCTAGGGGAAGGATGCAGGGCGTTAGCAGAGAGCAGCCTTTTGTTGTCGCAGGGAGCTGTTGCACCTTCTGTAGCCGCTGTTACTCGATTATATGGGAAAGCACTTCAAAAGCTGCACTTATCCAAATTGTGGTAGGCTTTTCTATTTCCACCACTGACCAGAACTGGACCTCAACACGCTTTCTTGCCCTGGTCAGAAGACAAGGTCAAAAGCAAATGGATTATCTGGGCTTTCTCCACTTCCCACTGCCCACTCCGGGGCACCAAAAAGCTGAGCTTACCCACTCTTTTTAAGCCACTACACCACTGCCCGCTCCACAAACATGCATCAACAGAAGTTACTGCAGCCCAGAGTATCGTAATAAAAAGTGAACATTTCAAGTAATTTATTTGGAATGGACATATTAATGCAAAAGCAATATTAAGACCAGTAACTGCTGAAAGACATTCATCAAAATAAATACAAATATAGATACTACAAATAATTTAAATTGTGTTTAACACCACCAGTCAGTGTTGAATCTTCCTCGCGTCTCATAAATAGAAGATAATTGTTCACAAAGCTGTGCCACCCAAAACACGTGGACGCTTTGCTAGAAGTCCTTTATGAAAGTCTTTGGTTTTTCTTTAAATGCATCTCAGGCAAAGCTCAGGGCTCTTTGCTCAGCAGCCTCAACGGGCTTGGAGAAAACCAAGCTGCTTCCAGCTCTCTTCTTCGCTTTCCTTCATTGGTACCCTGTCCCATTTCAGTCCAAGACACTCGATCTGGTTTATCATCCAGTGGTATGCTCTAAAGGCAGCAAGAGAAAGCAGGTTAGCCAAACGAACAGGTCAGCGGGGCAGAAAGAGACGGGGGAGGCTTTGAAGGGAGAGTAAGCGGTCGGCGCTTCTTTTCGCCGATACCGTATTTTTAGCGCCGGTTCCTG
>VZTV01116299.1:127-42702 GCA_013400875.1 Anhinga rufa
GGTGGGTGCTTTGCGGCAGCCCAAGGACAGACCGGGGGGGAAGGTGCTGCGTGGGTGGTTTTTTTCCCCCCATCCGTGGGGCAGGAGGGGTGCTGCTCCCTGCCTGGAGCCGGGAGAGGGGCGTCTGGCGTGGGGTACCCCCGGGCAGGGTGTGCGTGGGGCCGGATCCGGACACGGGGATGGGATGGAGGGTGGGATGGCACCCTGGGGAGGGGGAGGCTGCCTGGTGTTAGCCCACGCCACGGCCAGGCACGTCCCCCCTCCTGCCCGCATCAATCCAGCGGATCAAATCCATAGCAGAAAACAGGAGGAATGGGAGAGGAGGGGGGGAAAAAGAGATAAAAGGAATAAAGAAGAAAACCAGGGAGGCCTCTCCTGCCTCCTGCCCCTGCCTCCAGCGCTCGCCCAGCATCCCAGCCCTGGCTCTGGAGCCTCCCAGCTCCCGCCTGGCCTGGCGCGGTGGGCAGGGGTCCTGCCCTTCGTGGGGTCTGGGGTGAGACCCCGCCGTGGGGAGCTGGGTGGTCCCTCCCTGCTTTTGCCAGAGGCAAGTGGAGATCTTGAGAGAGAAGGGAGCAGAGGAGGGACAATAGGTTATTGTGCTCTTATCTCTGGAGACCTGAGGTTGGGTGGGGGTTTGGATTGCAAATCGCAAACCAGTGCAGCCTGTTTCTGCCCGTGGACTGGCAGCCCAGCTGGGACACGGGGGCAGCGAGCTGGGGCGGGGGCGAGCGCTCGGAGCTACCCATGGGGTGCCCAGAGCTGGACTGGGACTGGGACTGGGGGGGGGGCACCGTTCCGTGCCCCCACCCCAAATGGGCACCCTGCTTCTGCTGTTGGCTGCTCCAGCAGGCAGGGTTTGTGCCGGCTGCCTGGCTCCAGACAGTGCCCTCAATCTTTCGCTTCCTTGAGCACTGAAACGCACCTAAATTATTTAATCATGAGCGAGAGAAGCTGACGCCCCCGCGCTCCACCAGCCCCACCCCGCAGCGGTATGGGGTTCCCTTCCTGGCTCGGTGTCCTACGGGCTGCGCCCTCGGGTCACCCTCTTCGAGAAATCCCACCCGTCCCTTCAGGATGGCGTGGGCTGGGTGCTGGGGTCCGGGCTGGCTGCAGGTGCCCCCCGGCCCTGGGTAGCAGAGGGCTCTCCCGGCCTGGATGGAGGGAGCTGGGTGGTCTTGGAGGCATCCCGAAAGCTCTGCGCCCTTTGATTTCCCCAAAGCCCGTTCACTCGGATACGTGGGTTTTCTGCCCCAGTGCCGAGGTGGGTCAGTGGAGGAGGTGCCCCGGCATGCTGGTACGGTGTGAGCGGAGCGGGGAAGCGCCCAGGGCAGTGAGGCAGAGCTTCCCTATGCCTCCTGCTTCCTCACACCTCCGGAACCCAGCCCCTCGGGGTGCAGGCTCCATCCCCATCCCACCCTCGCCGGCGGTGGGGCCCTGGGTGCTGCCCTGGGAACGGCCTCATGCATGCACGGGGACACGCAGGAACCTCTGCAAAGCCTTGGCGCCTTCCCCGGGGGAGAGGAGCTGGCTGGTGCTGGGGAGGTGGTGCAAGCGCTGCAGGTAGAGGCTTGAGAGGGCGAAGGGTGTTGTTGGATTGTGGGTTTTGTTGGTTTTTTTTTTTGGTTGTTTTTTTTTTTTTTGTTGTTGGTCGAGTTGATGACGGAGGGAATTCCCTGCGCCGGTTTGTGTGCCGTGGGTCCGGCTCTCGCGGTGCTCTGCGTGCGGAGGATCTCTTGCCATTAGCGTGCCGCCGGCTGGAGCGTCACCCAGCCTTACGCCTGCGGAGCTGGGACCTGCCATGCTGGAGCCCCCCGGGGCAGCCCTGTGCAGAGGACGGGGCAGGGTGAGCCGGAGGGTGGCACAGGTCCTTGGGCAGGGTGACTAAGAGCAGGGAGGGGCTGCTGCTTCTCTCCGCTATTGTTTTGCAGTAGAAAGCATGAGGTGGAGCTGTGCCTGGAGCTCCCCTTCTTCCCCAAGGCCTTCCCCGGCTGCTTGTGCTGGGAGATGAGCCCGCTCCTTCCCTGCCTGCACCTCGCAGGGGCTGCGGGTTCCCTGCATGCTCCCTGCTCCTCTCTTGGTTTTTTTTGGGGGGGTTTTAAATCCCTTTTCTTCCCCCTCGCCCCCCCCCCAGCTAGGCCACAAGAGGAGTTTGCCCGCAGTGCTCGCACACGCCTGTTGCAGCGGCGCTGGAAGGAGCCCGCGGGGGGCTTGGGGGGGACGCGAGGAGCCCAGCGCCGAGCAGAGCAGCTCTGCAGCAGGGACTCGCTGCCGATGTCTGCTTGCTGCTGCTCCCCATATCCGCTGCTCCCCGCAGCAGGGCCCAGGGAAGGGCTGTCCGCTGCTCCGGCTTCCTCCTCCTCGCCCAGGGCTCCTCCCTGCCGGGGAAGGCTGCGCTGCGCTTGGCAAATCACTGTTGCTCTCTGGGAGCCGGAGGAAAACCAGGGTTAAACCCCCAGCGAGCCATGGGGTGGGGACCCCGCTCTGCGGCCAGAGTGCCAGAGACGCGCTCGCTGCGGCAGGGACCAGGCTTGGGGAGCGGGAGCCCAGGGAGGGGCGCAGCGATGCTCGGCGTGACCGTGGCAATGGGATGCAGTGGAGGGGGGGGGGCGGCTGCTGCAGCGCAAAGATGTGCCACCTCCTTGGTGTTCCCCCAACTCCTCTGGCTTGCTGGGGACTTCTTGGAGCAGATCCAGGCAGGGTGAGGGATGCTGGCTGATGCCTGTCGGCTGCTTGGAGCCCTCCTGGTTGGGAGGGAGGGATGGATGGATAGATGGATGGATGGATGGAGGCAGCAATGTTGTTTCTATTGTACAAGTGGAGATCCGGTGCGCAGAGGAGGAAATAAATCGGTCTGGGTGAGCTGGGAGTTTGAACCCATCCCTGTCGCCCTCGTGCTGTGCCCAGGAGGGAATAAGGACGCGTCCCATGGTGCTGGAGATGCTCCCAGGGGAAGGAGAGTGGCGTGCCTCTCCCCAGCCTCCCCCCCTCTCAAAACTGGTGTACGCAAAGGCCTCCTGCGATGAGCAGTGACCGGCTGGAGGAGAGGGAGAGGTGGGTGACAGCACCCTGCCCCTCTCTGCCCAGCAGTGGCCAGCCCAGAGCTCCCTGCTGGGTTTCCCAGTGACACTGGGATAGGGACCGTGTTTCAGGGTGCGGGTCCAGCCTTGGGGTCACTCAGTGCAGCTGGCCATGGGAACCGTGTTCCCTGCCACCTCCTGCCAGTGCTTTCTGAGGCCGAACTAATGAAACATCTGACTTTGATGTTTTAATTAATTGCTTTTGGCTTTAACGCAGAGGGATAATAGAGTTTCCATGGACTTATAAAACCTGCCCCTCTATTTGTTCATTAGAAAAAGGAAAGGGGGGAAAAAAAGGCAAGCTAACCCTGGAGAGAGAAAGGAAGAAAGCAAAATGCTTGAGACATGTGGAGCACATGACGACCTGCTGGTGTGTCACCCACCTGGATGGTGACTCTTTTAAGGCACTAATTAAGCCACTTAGATCCTCGGAGAGCTCTCTGTGAGTAACAGAGGAGTTTGGTGTCGTCCTGCATTTGTGAGCTTCTGGGAGGGGTCTTGGACTTAATCATGGGAAGCTGATGCACAGCGACATGCCCCTGGGGGGGTCAGGAATTGGGGCCGTGGGAGTCCTGGCCAGGAGCATCCCTCTGCCCGCACCACCTCGGCAGCAAAGCAAGGGGCTGACCGCGTGGACAGGCCACCACTGCCCTGGCAGATGGAGAGGGACGTGGGGACCCTGGTGTGGGCGTGGGGTGGGATGCTGAGTGCTCCTGGGCTGGCTCCCTGGGACGTCTGTCCTTCTGCAGCGTGGCATCCAGTCCTAAAAGCCGTACGGACCGAGAGGGGCCAGGCTGGCGAGGGGGCACCGTGCAGCTGTGGCATCAGCCCTGCATACGGTCGTCTGCCAAAATCCTGTGGCTTACTCGCTTCGGAGCAAGGGAGGGGGCACGGGAAGGATCATCCTGCCAGGCAGAGCCAAGGGCTGGCTCAGGAGAGCTCCTCATCTCAACAAGCCCTTCCCTCCCCGCAGCACGAGGGGCTGTGGTGAGCCCACGGGGACGCACCGGTCCCCTAATACAGGGAGCGGGGCAGTCCCCCGCACCCCCGGCCCATCGCGGGCACCCGAGCTGGGACATGGCGTGTTCCCAATGCGGGGACTCCTCGCCAGGGCGGCAGAAGCCAAGTCGAAGGTTTGGCCAGTTGTCCGTGTTTTATGCTGACGGGGAAACTTTTTGCTTCTACGCTTCCATGGCAGGGATGAGTCGGCAGCTGGGCTGAGCCGAGGCGCCAACAGCCAAAGGAGCCGAGCGCTGCTGCAGTCGCTGGGGTGCTGGGGCAAGTCTCCATCCCCCCCCTTTTTTTTTTTTATTTTATGCAGTATCCCTGTATTTTCCCCCCTTCTAAAGCAGTTGGGGGCTGCGGGGAGCAACGAGCTGCTGGTGTGCCTGGGCAGAGTACAGCGCGTAGGAGTCCCTACCCGGAAGAGTTTGTCCAGCGGGGCCGGGGAGGGAGGAATCCGATCCCTCCTTTTCCCAGGCTGGGATCCCAGCACGCTTCGCTTCCCGTGGCCCCAGCTGGCTCCCTGCTCCTGAGCCCCCTGCCTGGGTCTGTCCTCCTGCTCCGTCCCGGCTGGTGTGGGAGGCTCTGCTCCGCTGATCCTACGACTCCTCCACCGCCGCGGCTGCTGACATCTCCTCTTTGTCTCGGGCACAGAAAGGTCAGCCCTGCCTAACTCGCCGCGGTCCGATAAGGAGCTGTAAATAAGCTCAATCTGTCTGCTGCGGGGCCGTGGCAGCTGCCAGCTCCTGGGCTGATCCTAGCATCTTCCTCCTCCTCCCTGGGCAGAGGAAGGATTCGTGCCAGGGGAGGGATTTGGGTTGGTCAGTGATGCCAGCCGGGGGCTGAATCCAGCGCTGCAGAGCCTGGGGGGCGGCGGGCCAGGCTGAGGCCCGAAGCACTCGCTTCAGCAGTGGCAGCAGTAAAAGCAGCGTGCGCTGTGCCAAGGGCGAGAGTCGGGAGGGCTGCTTGAGGGCTCCTGCCTTCCCCAAGCTAAAAATAAGCTGCTGGCCCTCCTGGCGCTGCCTCTGCGCCCGCCGAGGGGGGGGCTGGGGGTGGGCAGGGGGCGAAGCTGGGCCGGCGGGGACCGCAGGGGACCACGGGGGAAGCTGAGCCCTGCGCTGCGGTTCCAGGGCCTGCCTGGGACCCGGCGTGACCTTTGCTCTTTGAGCATCAGATCCAGTGATCACATTTTCAGGTCCGGGCTCAGATTTCGGGCAGAAGGTGTCTGATTTTCAACCCGGTTTCCCAAGATGCTAATTAAGGACCCTGCTGCAGCAGCTAGAGCTTTACTGTCCCTTTTCCACCCCTCGCTTGCCCAGGAGGTGCCGATCACCCCGGCCAGCCCTGTAGCGTGCCCTTGGCTTTTCTCTTCTCGCCCTTTGTTCCCGCTTGGAAATGCCGATGCTTTGTCTCTCTCTGCCCCAGCCCTCCCAGAGGCTTAGTGGCACAGCATCGCTGTGCTCCAGCTCTTCGTCGCTCTTCCCACCTCCTCCTCACCAGTAAAAGTAACCCCAGGTTGTTGGAGCAGTTGGCTGCTCCAGGCAGATCTCGGCTGCACGGATACTTTTTAAGTGGTGGTGGGAAATCCACTCTCTTGCTCATGCCATCTCGCAGGCTGTCGCTGCTCCAGGCAGCCAAGGGACGTGAGGATGAGTGAGAAGATGGCTTGGTCCTCGAGCATCTTCCCATCTCATCCCCTTTCTGTACGGGCTGAAGTCCCCACCTTATCGTTGGCTCTGCCATCTGAGCTGGGCTCAGGGGGAGGACGGCGGCTCCAGGCGTGATCTGCTGGCCGTGAAATGCAGGGCAGGGTGTCTCGTTTGCCGCGTGAGGCTCTCAGATCGGCGTGGCACCTGTACAGCCTGCCGGTACCATGCGCCGGGAGAGCCGCCTCGGTGCCGGCTGCATACAAAACCGTGCCGTGACATATCGCCGCAGCTGGCAGGCGGCAGCGCACCGTGCCGAGCTTCCCTGGGGTTCCCAGCCCAGCGCCGCCTGCTCCAGAGGGGCTTTCTGCTGGCGCCGGGCTCTCCCGTGGGCACGTGGCTGTGCCGGGAGCACGGATCTGGTGTGACCTCTGTGATGGAGACAGCCTGGGGGTGACCCAGGCTGGGAGGGAGCTCGTGTTCCAGCGTGAACCCGAGTTAAATATTATTCCTGCCTCTGGAGCAGGGAGGTTGGTGCAAGGAGGGGGATTGCAGGGAAACGAGGGCAGGCTGGATTTGCGGCTTGGCGATGCCGGCAGTTGGTAAAGCCAGGCTGGTGATGGAGGAGCCCGAGCTGCCGGTGGGATGGGGTGTCAGGCTTGAATTGTACCTCGCAAGGGTCGCATCGCTTGGGCCAGCCCCGCTGCTACAGAACAGGAGGAAAGCTGTAATAACAACCCGCCTCTACGCGTTACTCGGTGCAGGGGACTCATCCCGTGTGCAGGCAGAGCTAGCAGAGTCCTGGCTGCGTTCGCCTGGGGACGCTGGGGGGAAGTAGGGGTGAATCAGCCGCAGGGAGCCGGGGCCAGAAACTTGGCTTGGCTGTGGAGAAGCTGAAAGCACGGCTGATCTTTCCTGGGTGTCCTGGTGCAGACGTGGCTGTGAGTCACCGCATCCTGCTTGGGGGAAAGTGTGGGGACCCAAAACTTTCATCAGAGCAGCTGTGCAGGGTGCTGGTGGCCGCAGGGATGGGTCCCCAGTGGGTGCCGCTGTGCCCACCCCGTTCCTCCGTGGGAGCAGGGCTGTGCTTATCACCCAGGGGCGTACCTGCAGAGCTGGGGGGACCCTTCCCATGGCCAGAAACTCCCGTGTCCCAGCTTGAGCTACAAAAGTATGAAGCTCTGCAGCTTGCATTTTCCAGTGTGACTAGTGCTGGCTATTTTTAGTTGTCCAAATTAAGCTTGGCTAAATGATGTCTTTTGAGGTTTGTTTGAGGGAGGAGGCCTGAAGTGGTGTTATTTCCCAAGTGACGAATTGCTCTTAAATCTGACCCCAAATGGACTGTCTAAAAATGAAGGGAAGGACCAAAAGAGCTGACTCTGCTTGGGCAGTGTTTCCTCCCAGAGAGCTGCAGGGCACCTGGGGGTGTTTCCCGTGTGAGCAGATCTCCTGGGGGAAGGAGAAAGCAAGCAGCCAAGACCCGCTCATCTCCCCATGTGGGGAAAAAAAACCAACACAGCAGCATAACCTCATCTTGCTACCTGCTTCGGCATCCCCAGGGATACGCCGCGCTCCCAGGAGCTGGCCTTGCAAACGCCCGTCTGCTCTGAGGAGCGTTAAGTCCGTGGGGTGCTGTTCCCAGGGCAGCTTGAATTACTCGGCGTGTGCTGGGTTCCAAGTGCAGCTGATCGCCGCTCTGCTTTGCCTGCTGGGGGAGGAGGCTGGAGCCGTGGGTCAGGGTGCTGAGATGTTGCTCTGTAGGTACCTGTTTTGCAGGAGGCTTGTCCAGGGGTGCTGGAGAGGTGACTGCCCTTGTACCCAGCACATGTTCACGGGCTGGGTGCAGCCATGGGCCAGGCCCCGGTGAGCCAAAATCCTTCCGCAACGTGCTCGGGCTCCATGTCCGCTGCCGAATTCTGTTGTGTTAACTCCTGACCTGCTGCCTTTCATCTCTTTCCATTCGTTGCTTCCCTTCTTGGCGTTGTTTTCCCGCTCTTTCCATCTCTTCCCCATCCGTGCCTGCCATCTGCGGACACGCTCGACTTCTGTGCGCCTGGTCTCACCTCGCTGGGCGCCAGCTTGGGCATCCCGCGCCACCTTTACCCGGTGCAGCTCTTCTTCCTCCTTCCCTTTCCTGCAGCATCTGGGCGTTTCTGTGCAGGGCAGCAGCCGGGGGATCCTCTCGCTCCTGCAGTTGAACGTGAAATGCATCAAATCCTTGCAAGATGTTGCAGATCTTGCTTCTGCAGCACGGTGGGGGGACTTGCGCTGCGTGCAAGGTGTCCTCTGCCCTCTGTGGGCAGATGCAGCCTGGAGCGAGGAGGCTGGAGGTGTTTCCTGCCCTGCCTGGCACTTCCATTCGGGGGACTGTCCCTTTTCCCTTTGGAAAGGATGATGAAGGATCTTCCCTTCCTCCTCCTGCTCCCCTGGATGCAGCTGCCTGCAGAGACTGGCTTCGCTGTTTTTCAGCCCCTGAGACCGTGTTGTGCTCCATCCGTGCTCGAGGTGATCGGTTTGGGCAGAGCATTGCCAAGAAGGGACCCAGAAAAGCAGGCAGAGAGGGGAGGGGCTTCCCCGAATCTCAGCCTCCTCGCCCTGGGCTGGCTGCCTCCCATCGAGGGGCTGCATGGGAGCAGGGTGCTCCCGGGGCAGAACAAGCCCAGGTGGTGCTGGGGGACCCCGAACGGTGCTGGGGGACCCCGAACCAAGCAGGCTGCTCTGGCAGTGAGACTTGCTTTTTGCATTTCCACTATCCTTGTTGTGCAGAGAGCAAAAACACCTGCCCTGACCCTGCCTGGGGTCAGAGGATGGTGCAGAAGGCTGATGGAGAGGATGATGAAGGATCCAGCTACTGCGGGCAGCTGCCCCCGAGTGCGTGGGGCAGCTGGGAAAATGTGGGGGCAGAGAAGAGGAGCCAGAGCCTTGGGAGCCGAGGGGATTACAGCATGCTGAGCAATCCTGGGTAGGGTGCCTGGGGCAGGAGGAGGAGGAGGAGGAGGAGGGGGAATCCTGTCCATGCAAAACCCCAGGCGCTGGGTGGGTTTTGCATTTCTCCGACTATGTGGCGAGCGGGCTCATCTCGGGCAGCGCATCCCCCAGGCGCGGGCCAGCATGTCTGCCTCCCGTACCCCGGTACCAGCCCAGCGCTGGGCTCTGGTGTCGCTGGGGAGCTGCCGGGAGCCCGGTCGCAACACCGACCGCTCGCTTTATTCCCCGTGGATCGCCTTGCTCTGCCTGCCTGCCTGCTGCGCTGCATACTGCCAACAAAACGCCCCTAACACCCAGATTGCGGCAGTAATCTCTGCCCTATCGCTGCTAAAGCTGCTATTATCCCCAGATTAGCGCTGGTGCTTAGATACCCACCTGTATAAATGCCGGTGATAGGCAGGGACTGTTTTAAAGTCTCCCACTGCTCCTGTGCCTCCAGGTCCAGCCAGTACAACGTGGCTGGTGTCCAGCAGTCACCTCGGGTGACCCCAGGGCTCGGCTGTGCCACGTGGGGCTGGTTTGCTCCTCTTGCTTGGAGGCTGGGCAGAGGCTGCAGGGCTTCGGGGCTGGCCCTGTGCTAGCGGGGGGCATCGCTCGCTGGGGTGGGGGTGCCAGGTAGCGCGAGCCTCCCCATGCAGCAGAATGTCCTTGGCCCCGTTGCATCTTGTCTCGGCTCTGCGGTGAGTGGCTCTGCTCGAAGTAGAGCTCAACCCGAGCTTGGGACTCTTGGCGTTGTTGCAGGTTCAACAGCAGGGTTTTCCTTTGCGGGGGGGTGACCTGCAGGCTGCCCTCCCCCAGCACCATGAGGTGCGATTTATCGGCACAAAGGACGCGTGTGGTGGCAAAGCCTGGGGTGTGGGTCAGCGCCGGAGAGGCTGGAAGGCATCATCCCACCTGGAGGGATGCAGGAAGTGGGAGCCTTGCCAGTGACTTCACGCTGGCACTTGAGGAAAGGGATATCCCAGTTTCTCTGGGTTACTGGTGCAGGTGGGAGCCTCTGGGGCGTTGCCCGAAGCGCAGCGGGAGGGAGCGCGTGGGGTTTGAGACGCTGCATAAACAGGATGGCAGGTCAGGACGGTGCTGGGCGCCCGGGGCGTAAGGGTGTGTGCATGCGTGGGGAGCGCGGAGGTGGGGACGGGCGCCGGGAATGGCGGTGCCGGGAATGGCGGTGCCGGGAATGGCGGTGCCCGGCGTGCCGGGGCGCTGCCGCCGGATCGGGGTGCCAGTGGCATAGCAGCAGGTCTGCGCCGGTTTTGGGGTGCAGAGGGGACGGTCCCCAGCCGCCCTTGGGAGCGGAGCATGCGGTGCCCGTGAGGATGTCGGTGACGGTGCCGCTGCCAGCACCGAGCGATGCGGCAAAGCCCGCAGCCGGGGGTTAAGCCAGCCTCTCCGCCAGGGCTCAGCCTAGGTAGGGCGACTTTTAAATATATCGGCACTTAATTAAAGCACATTTAACGGTTTTAAAATGTGTTGACACCTAGTGTAGGCCAAGGACCTAATAATGCCGGGAATGCGTTAGCTGGCTGTGGATTACCTTGGGGCTGTGGCTGGCGCTTCCAAGCGCGGCTCTAACAAAGAGGCTTTGAGGAGCAGATCAGGTGCGTGTTTTGGCTGTCCAGCCCCACGTGCCTCCCCACGCACCCCTCCTGCCCTGGCCGGGCTGGGGATGCTAGGGAAGGGGGTGCCCCCGAAGCATCGGGGGGCGGTGGGATGCAGCCACGTGCGGGTGGGAGAGCCAGGGCTGGTGGGTCTAAGTGGGGTGAGGGCTGGGTGCTGCGTGGGTCGCCCCTTGCGTGGGATGGGTGCCCCCTCGCCTGCAGCCTCTCCCCACGGCAGCTGGCTCCTGCCCCGTGCCAGCGTGCCGCTCTCCTCCCTGCCATTTCACATCCCTCAGCCTTGTTCCTGCGCGCGCAGCTTTACTTTAATATTTATTTTTTCAAGCCGATTCCTGCTATTTACTTAAATAACTGGTTCTCCAGCTGCAGGACGCACGGGGCGGTGGGGAATGGGGAGCGGGGACCCTGGGAGCCTCGCGGGGGGCCAGGGGTGTATGTGCACCCTCCCGGGGGCATTCTGCCTTATCCCAGCAACTGGCTCAGATTAGCTTTTCCTTCCCCAGCCCCTCCCCGTGCTCTCCTGGCCCATCTGGCTCTCTCCTCTTATTTATTGGTACATATTTTCCAGGCTCTGATTTGCCTCTTCTGCAAAGCTACTGCTGTGCCCAGATTTGATCTCCCGATGATATCACGGGCTTTGCTCTTGCAAGGGTCTAATTTGGTGCCCGGGATGCAGGCTTTCTTCCCTCGTATAAATATTGCCTTTCGGTCTTCTGTGTCTCTCCCGCTCTCCCTCCCTCCCTTTAATTAGACTTCTTACTGCATGGAACAGTTTGCAGTTATATATGGAAAACAGCCTACACTTTCCCAGGAGCAGGGCATGTCGGGAAGCGAAACGGCGAGCAGCCGGCGCGCTCTCCCTGGGAGCGCGTGTGTTTTTCCTATCGCAGACACGCTTTTGCCGGCTTTATTCTTTAACCCTTTGGGGCAGGGAGGGGGCTCACAGCCCCCCGCGGTTGCTTTACTCATCCCCTCTGCCTGGAAAATCCCCTCTCTGCTTGGACTTTTAAATGGAAAAATATGGATTTACCACTGGCATGGTCTGGCATGAGGGATACCTGCTAGCTGGGATCGGAGGAGTTACCCGCTGCCCAGCACGCCGTCTGTCTGGGATGTGATCTGGAGCTGGACTGCACAGGAGCCCTTGGAGCTGAAGCAGTTGGGAGCCGTGGGTGCTGGACCCCCGGATCCAGGGGCACCCATCCTGTCCCCCTTGCCCGCGTGGAGAGGGCAGCAGGAGGGATGTTCCTCTCCCCAGCCCTTCGCTGTATCCCCAGGGCTGCTGCCGGCCTCGGGGTCAGGATCTGAGCGTTGGGTCACCCCTCCTGCCATCCCAGCCCACTCCCAGCAGCTGCTGTGGGGCAGCTGGACTTGCCGGGGCTCCCCTCCAGTGCATCCCCGCTTTGGGGCACCCCCTGCTCACCGTGCGGGCCATGCAACCCAGCAAGCCACCAGCTTTCCCTGTGGTGTCAAACAAGCTCTGTTTCCCCTGCCTCAGTTTCCCTTGCTGTGAACGAGAGGGGTATTTTTTTATTATTACTGCTATTTTGTTTTTTTGCACGGGCTTTTTCTCTTCACTAAGTGGGGCAGGAGGAAACAGCTCGTCGCAGTGCTCTGGCAGAGAAGGTTAGTGCTGCGCTCACCCAGATGCCTCCATGAGTCTCAGGGTGCCACGGGGCACCCCGAGACTCGAGGGCTCAACCTCTCCTCCCAGCTTCCAGAAGAAGCAGATGCTTCTCCCAGCCGCTGCTGGGAGGAAGTGACGGGACCTATTTTAAGCCCCCGGGGATTTTCAGGGTAGGAATCCCCTGTCCCTGTGTAATACTACTAAAAATATCATGGCTGTACCCATGTGTCCTGGCTGATAGCGCTCTTGTTCTTTGGGTGTTATTTTGCTCGTGAGACTCCCTCGTGCTCTGTAGGTTGGTTCTTGCCTGCTGGATTTTACTTTATTTTAAGCTAAGCTGTTCCTTTGCTTCCTGAATAGGATGTAGAAAGGTGGGAGTCAGGCTTGCTGGGATCTCTTCCCTGCTTGGGGGCTGGGAGAGGGCTGATGCAATGCTCAGGTGTGGTGTTGCCTCAGTTTCCCCATCCGTGTAAGGTGGAGGAGCGGTCCTGTAAGGTGCGGGGAGCCAGGTGCTGTGCCCGCTGGGGAGCACCTGCACCCGGTGCACATGGGCTGCCCCATCCGATGGGCATCCGCAGGTGCCGGAGCAGTGGGGATGGCTGAATGAACTGGGGCCAGGCTGAGCTGCCCGGAGCATCCCTGCCTCTCCCCTCGCTCCCCCGAGCAGCACGGTGCTGGGCTGGCGGAGAGGCCTGGGGGCGAGCTGGGTCGGGTTCAGCTCTGCCAAAGTGCCGGTGTCCTCTGGCTGTGCCTCTGCCCTGGGAACAGCTCGTGAGCTCTCTGGGGCAGAGAGCACCCATCCCTCGAGGAGCTCTCTGGGGCAGAGAGCACCCATCCCTCGAGGCAAGGCTCTCGGCTCCCCCCCTTGCTTTCTGCACAAGTACTTGGTTTTAATCCTGCCCTCGTGGCCCGTGCCCTCTCCTCCAGCCGCCTGGCCGGTGCGGATAGCTGCTCCCGGCCACACTCTGTGCATTAGCACTTCTGCTCCGCAGGGTCCGGCTCGGAGAGCCCCAGCCTCCCAGCATCTGTGTGCCACGCGGGAGCTGGGTGAAGCTGTGCAGGGATGGAGCATCTGCCTAAGGGTCGGACCCCTGGCTGCCCACCTGCCCCGATGGGATCGTCGGGTGGCATCTCCCTCCTGCAGCGGGGCACCAAGACTGACGGGCGTTGAGGTGTGCCGTGAACCGGCAGGATCCAGGTCGGTCTGAGCGCAGGGCTGGGATGCAACTGTTGCTTGCCATCCATCTCAGGAGCAGCCCAGCCAGGGCAGTGGTGCTGCAAGAGGGGTTTGAGAGGTGAAGCCACCACGGATCCCTCCCAGGCCTCATTTGCTGCCTTATTTCTATCATCAAGTGCTGCTCCCCTGTTTCGAGCCAGCTGAATCTCAAACCTTTCCCAAATTGCTTTGGACTTGCTTGTTTGCTGTAAAACAGCACTAAGCCAAGGCCAGGACCAGGTCTGCGGTGGGGCTGAAGTGCGGGAGGAGAGGTCTAGCCCTGTGAGCCGAGAAGCCATGGGGCGCATGGGGGGCAGCCTGGTGGGAGCTGTCTGCCCCAGACCCCTCCCCACCAGGGCATTGCAAGACAGATTCAGCTGGAGGGAGAGAAAAAGAGTAAAGAGTTGCCCAGTACATGCTAGCTGATGCCTTATCGCCCGGTGGTGGGTGCCCAGTGCCTGCTGTGCTCCGTGAAGAACCTGTTTCCCGGTGCCGAGAGGGAGGGAGAAGGGGGTGGATGAAGCCTCGTGCTGGGGTCCAGCACAGCCCCCCGGTCCGGCAGCACTGGGTGCCCTGGGGCTCTGCAACGCACCAGCTCACCGGGCACCAGCCACCCGCTGCTGGCGGAGGGGATGCTGTGCCCTTCCGAAGGCTGAAGGCTTGAGGGCTGCAGGTATTTGCTGGTGCAGAAGAGGCTGGGGTTTGCTTTCTGCATACTTCTGCATTCCTCCACTGGCTGCACTACCTTGTAAAGCACAAAAGAATAATGAGAGGAGCTGGGGTGATTTAGTGCAGGCGCCGGGAGAGAAATACCAAGGCCTTAGATGGAAACATTCCCCTTGACAGCTTGCCTGGAGACTCCCTCCTTTTTCTTCTTTTTTTCCACCCCCCCCTGAAATTCCTGTGGCACGGGGAAGCCTGGGGGCGCGGGCAGATTCCTGAGCCCCCGGCACGGAGGCGGCTGCGCTGGAGGCTCTGGCGGCTGCTGCGCCGGTGGCTTTTGCACGTCGATGCGTCTTGCCAGGGCTCGGGCAGCGGGAGCCAGGGGCTGCCCTGACCCCTGAGCTGGCAGCGGGCTCGGTGCAACGAGGTTTGGGGAGCCATGTCATGGCTGGCTGCATCCGTGCTCGTTCCACGCCTCCGCAGCTCGCCCGGTGCTCTCCTGCCTCCAGCCTCTTCCCTGCCTTTTGCAAGAACTAATTGCTGCCTTGGGCATGCAAAAAAACCCAACAGTTTTCCTACCTTCGTTAACAGGAGGCAAAATACTAGCAGAAATGGAGCCATGGCAGCTGTAATTAGTGGGCTGATGGCAGCTGCTCGCATTCCCTGTGGAGTGGCCTGCGAAAGGAGATGCACTTTTGGAGAAGGTTGCCTCTGCTTTGCCTTTCCCTTGTGCTTTCCCTGTAACCCCGGGCCCTGGTGCGTGTCTCAGAGCCGCCATCCTTCCTTTTGGTCCCCACGGCCCCGTGGGAGGCAGAAGAGGAGGAGGACGACGGTGCAATGGTGTGACGCTGCTTGGGGCGGGATGATGCTCTGGTTCCTTCCCCGTCCCTGGCCGCTCCGGTGTTTTGTGCGTTGCGCACCCTGCGTGGGGACGAGTGCGCAAACCCGGCGGGGACGGGGGTGACGGCTTGTTTGGGGGCGTGAGCCCTGACTTGTGCCCTTGCACGTGGCAGCCGTGCCGGCTGTGCGCACAGAGCACGCCACGCGCGCTACCTGCTCTCTTGGCACCCAAGCGAGCGCTCGCCCCGCTCCCGTCAGCGGGGACGCGTGTGCCTCGGCGGAGGTGTGTGGGAGAAATACTACGGGCTCTGCTGGCCGTGGGCTGGTGCGATTCATGCTCCGGCAGCAGGGGAGGGCTGGGAGCTGGGGCTGGTGGTGGTGACATCTCGGGGCCAGCAGCTCCTTTGACAACGCGTGTCACTCTGAGCCAGCGACCACGTGTGACAGCGTTACATGTTGCCTACGGTAACTGGGTGCTGTGTGTGTGTGTGTGTCGCCACCCTCGCGTCACCTCCGGGCGTCCCAGCTTGCAGACGGTGAGGTGCGTAGGTGTCGGCACCGCGTGGGAGTTTGGGAATTTTAACTTGCTGCGTTGCGGGGCTGGCGGTTCTCCCCGCGGGGATGCGGGAGGAGAAGGTGCAGCCTTGCCCGGGGTGCTGCCGCGGGGGGGGCTGCCGGCGGGTTAGCGTAGGAGAAGCCCTGAGCTCCTCCTGACCCCGCAGTGAATTTCCACGGGAGCTGGAGTTCGTGTAGGGAAAACGCTGGTTCCCGGGCTGCAGCATCGGCCCTGCGCTCTGGACCAAGTCACTTCTGGACGGTGACTCGGTTTCCCCTGGCACGGTGTTGCTCCTGCCGAGCTCTGCCAGGGCTGTGTGAGGCCCGAGCACTTCCTGAGCGCTTTGCTGGCTCCTTTTCCAGCTGCAGTGCCCTGGGGGGGCACGTTTAGTCCCCCTGCTCTTGCAAGATGAAGGCTGGGAGCTTCTTCCCCCGCTGAATTGCAAGGGAAATGAGAAGGTCTTGCAGCCACTGGGGTCTTCCCCCATCCCAGAGCTTTGGCTCTTGCATTTACCCATCCCCACGTGCAGCACCCTGGGGTGCAGCAGCTGTGGGATGGGTGTCGCTGGGGTTTTCCCCACTGGCGGGCGCTGGGGTGGCCCCACTGGGGAGGGAAATACCGTTGTCCCCTCCCCTGGGGTGCCGCACAGCCCGCCCCAGGCAGCGTGCTCCACCAAGGAAGCGGATGCGGCGGTGGGAGGAGGTGCCGGCGAGGAGGTAACGTCCCATGGGCGACGTGGGTGCCTGCCCAGGGGATCCCCACCGGGGGACGATGTCTGGTGTCTGGCACCCAGGGCCCAGGAGAAGGAGCAAGGAGAGGTGGACGCCAGCGTTACTGGGGGAAGAGGGGACAGATCCTGCTCCCTTGCTGCATGGGTGCTGGCGCAGGGTGCTGTGAGTGGACCACATGCCTGGAAAAGTCTGTCCGGGGTGTTTCGGGCTGGTCTTGTTCCTCCTTGCCTCTTGCACCCTCCCCTGCTCGGGGCATGGCCACCCTCCGTGGCGTTGGGGTGGAGGGTGTGGGTTCCCGCGCTGTGACCTTTGCTGCTTGCTCTAACGGCTTCCATCGTGCACCTCCTCCCGTCTCGGCTGCGAGTGGGCGCTGGGGGAAGCACTTGGTCCCGAGGGTCAAAATCCTCCCCGGGGTGCGCTAACGGGCTGCGGGCTGCACCTCAGGAACCAGCCCTGGCCCTCCAGAGCGTGCGGTTTGCCACCGTGAGTCATCATCTCAGCTCTTTCCACCCATCCCTCTCCCGAGGATGTGATAACACCCGGTAGCTCACCGGGTGTCCTCTCTGGGTGTCGTCCCTGGGGTGCCCCGGCCGCCTGGCACTGGAGGGGTTAAGCGTGCGGCCGTGGAGCGGGGAAGGCTTGCCATGGGTGTTGCTGGAACAAGCAATGGTGCACACTGCCATCTGCGCATTGCGATTTGGTGAGTGTGCAGGGGAGGGGCCCTGGGCCCCGGCTGGGGGTAGGGGGGTGCCACAGCCCCCTCACTTTGTGGGGAGAGGTGGGGGCTCCGCTACAGCACAGGGTGGGAGGTGGGGAGGGCTCTCTTGCTGCTCAAAATCCACCATCGGTGTCATCGTGGCCTGGGGACGGCTTCATGCTCTGTGTCACCCTGGGCATGTCACTTCATCTCAGTCCTGCCTCCGCCATGGGAGACAGACCTGGCTCAGCCCTGGCAGGCGCCAGGGTGGGGAGTCACATACACCCCCCCGCCCCTCGACCATGCTCTTGTCTCTGTCGAAACCAGGCAGGGTGTGCTGTTCAATGGTCCCGGTACAGACCCCCTGGTCCAGGGAGCCCCGCATGCTCCCTGGTGTCTCCCTGCGTGCTTGCCCTTCCCCGCTCCAAGGGGCTGCAGCAGGGTCCTTTCCCCACCCGAAACACCCGAAACCCAGCGGCAGCGCTTCAAATGTGTCTCTCGGTGATTTTCTTGGCAGGTGCAGCCGCTCTGGTGGCTTTTCAGTTCCGTCTCCCATTAGAGCATCACTCCCACGTGGACCACGGCTCCCAGCAGCCGATGGCGGGTGCTGAGCGACGGTGGGGTCCATGCAGTGGGAAGGAGAGCTGGGAGAGCTGCACAGTCTCTCCTGGGACACTTCCTAGTGAGCAGGCAGTAAAAGGTGCTTCAGGCCCGGTTTTCTGCCTTCGTTGGCTACTTTGGCTTTTGGAGCCCGTCTGGAGAGTTGGTCTGTCCGTGCGGCTGTGCCCCGGGGCTCAGCACAGCCTCCCCACTGGGGATGGAGCTCAGCTTTCTAATTTCCAAAAAGAAATAGTTTAAACCCAGGCCAGGAAGGGTAATTTTGGGGTTTGGGGGGTTTTTCTCCCCACTCGGCAACATAACGTGAAGCTGTTAGGGATGCTGTTTGAGTTTGCCATGGCAACCTACAGCAGCCGAGTGTTTCGAACACCCCATCCCTGAAGCAGGAGAGGAGACGAACCTCGGCGGGTGCTGCCCGAGGGGCAGCACGTGGGGCTGGGCTGCGGGCAGCCTCTGTACCGATGCAGCCGGGCAGGTGATAAACTTTGATCCCAGTGGCCTGAGGTTTGCTCAGTCTGCCTGATCCTGCCTGGCTGAGCTGCCCTGCCAGCTCGGCAGGGTTTGTGCCTCTGGGCAGGGGAGGCCGTGGCTGGTGTTGCTTTTCTTTGGCATGGCGCTTTCTGCCCTGGATGGTGGGAGATGTCCAGCTGGAGTGAGATGTGGGGGCAGATGTCCCCTTTCTTCATGGGTTAGAAAAAAAGCTGAGCATGGTCAGGGCTTGCTCCATCTCTGGTCATCTACGGGGTGGTGCTCACGTCTGCCTGCCGGGGTCCGGCCCGAGTGCGCCGGGCTGAGCGGGGAGGATTCGTGCCCAGCAATAGCTGCTCAGGCAGCAGCCGCGGGCTGGCGCGTGCTGGGCTGCCGGTGCCGCGGGCTGTGCCACCGGCGTCGCAGCGAGACCGCTCGTGGCTTGGCTGAAGGTGTCACGTGCGATATGGCCAGCTGATTTTTAATTTTCCCTTGTCCCTCTCTGAGCAGCCCACTTTCCTCTCCCCCATGCTTAAAAGCCAGTGGGTCCCTTTCCTTATGCCAGTGGCCGCTCCGCTGCCTGGAGCAGGCGCACGCAGAGGGCTGCTCTGGCCCAGAGCTGGCCCGCGGCCGCTCTCCCCAGCCAGGACGGAGGTGTAATGCAGCCGTTTATTATTCTGGGCAGGTTCGTCTGCAGCACCGCATCGGCTTCGCCGCTCCTCGCCAGCCGCTCCCTCCTTCCCGGAGCGTGCATGCTCCTTCCCCCAGCTCGCACCCCGGCCCACGGGTCGAGAGGGTCCGCGTCCTTCGCCACCGCCACCCCCAAACTCCTCCTTGTCTGCGGCTACCCTTGTCCTGCTCAGGGGTGCTATTTGGGAGGCGACGCGGCCCCGCCAGCGGCTCAGGGGTCCCGTGCGGCCGGTTCCCGTGCGGGGCAGGGCAGTCGGGCTCCTGCTCAGGCTCTCCCACGTGGGCTATGTTTTCTTGCCCTGCGTGCCAAGGGGACCCTCGGGGAGCACTTCTTCCTCTCCGATGCCTGGGGGCTCTGGAAATGAATTATTAGAGTTAGGGACAGCCTGCTGAATGCTGCTGGAGTCATTAGGAGCTTGTTAGAGCGTTAGCTGTTAGGGAAGCCTGAGCGCAGCGCTCGGGTTGCCTGGGACAGATCCTTCCCAGCCTGGCCAAGGAGTGCAGGAGCCTGCCCTGTGCCAGCGGGATGGGGCAGAGACGGGCCAGGAATGGGTGTCTGACCCGGCCGATGCTCTCACCCCAGTCTGGGGCTGGAGGAGGATGCTAAAGCAGATGGCAGGAGCCTTCCCCTGCCGTGGTCCCTCCTTTCTTGACCGGCAGAGCAAGCTCCCGGGGCCGGCACTGCTGGAGGGAAGGAGCCTCGTGGCTGGGCACGGGCTGGTGATGATCGGTGCGCTGTGGGCACCTTCAGGGGTAATTATGGATTAGGCCATTGCAGTATTAATTAACTGTCTGTCTCTTAACCTCTGAGCTCTCCTCGAAGATGTTAGTTGCTATGAAAGAGGAAAAAATTAGTGTGTTGAGGTGGGGGGAATTATCTTTTTTTTTTCTCTTCATCAGCAGGAGTCTGCTTAATTGGACCTGCCGTCTTCTACCTCCCGCTGCCGGCAGCTTTCATGCCTTTAAATGATAGATGAGCTCGGCTCCCTGGGGAGCCACGGGGTGACCAGGCTGGGCATGGGCAAGGATGCTGGAGCCCCAGCTGCTGCTGGTGATCTCTGCTTTATGGGGCAGCAGCAACACCCTGCCCTGAGGGTGCAAGTTTGGGTGCCCCAGGAGCAGCAGTGCTGCGGGGGAGCACGTCCCTGTGCTCCCCATCCCTCTGTGGCCTGCAGCTGGTGGACAGGACCCTCCCGTGTCGGTGGCATCGCTGGTGTCCCTGAGGTCTGGCTGGTGCCTGTTGCCTCCTGATAACGCCGGCAGCCGCCCTGGGCGTTGCTGGCGGGGAGGGGAGCTGCTCACAGGGGCCCAGGCCCTGGGTCGGGTGTGCAGGGAGGGGTTTGCTTTTTTGGGGTCTTGCTGTCCCAGGGGTTGCAAAGCTGGTGTGACCGGGGCTGGAATTGGGGCCATTTGCTGCGGGGTGTTGCTGGGACGGCCCCATGATGAACTGGTGCCTGTCTATTGCGTTTGCAAGGGCTGGCGCATCCCGTGTGCTCCTGGAAAGCAGCGATGGGTGTTTTCCCTCCTTCTTCCCATTCTTGTCTGGCTGCTTGGCTTCTCTGTCTCAGTGCTGATGCTGCCTTAGTGGCCATTCCCCTTTTGTTATTTATTTATATTGCTCTAGGAAAGACTTTATTTGTCTCTCCATAAAGAGCCTCGCTCGCAGGCTCTTTGCCTCTGTAGTGCTGGAGAGGTATCTGGGAGCATCGCCGCTGGCATCCGAGCCTGCGAGCAGAGCCGGAGGGTGCCTTGGGTGAGAGAAAGCCCTCTCCCCCTCTGGCCCGTGCTGTTCCGCCTGCTCCCTCTGTGTCCCTGCCTGTCCCTAGTGCCCGTCCTCTCTGCTTGGGATGCCGGGGGGGACCCCAGACCCCAAACCCTTGGGGAAGCGGGGAGCTGTGGGATGCCTGTGGTCTCTGCCTGGCCACAGCGCTTGGGTCTTGCTGGTTGAAGAGGTTGTGGGGCTTGCCTGCCCTCGCTGGCAGGGCTGGGATGTAACCTGGCTGGCGGTGGTGTGGGGCTTTTGAGAGCTGAGGCCGGGAGCCTGCTCGTCCTTCGAGGGGTCGGTGTGAGAGCTTGCAAGCAGAATACGGAGGGCTTCCTGAGACACAGTCTGAAAGGGTCATTAATGCAAAAGCCTCTTTATTTTAGAGAAACGTGCAGGTTTTAGTAGCTTCTCTGGTTCCTGCCAAATCTCTCCACTGATTAAAAGCCCGCTGGGTGCTGTGAGCCCCTTTCCATCGGTGCCGGCTAGGTCGGTGGGATGCTTATGCTTATGCTTACCTGTTGGCAGTGCAGTAAGCCAGTGCTCCCGCCCCGGGACGGCAGCCTGCGGAGGAAGCAGCTGTTTTCCACTGCCGAGATGTATTTTTAAATCAAACTGAATGGGAGTGTTTTTCTGGGCCGGGCAGCTGGGGTTTGAGTGAAGAACCACCTGGGCGCCCTTCCTGCCCGGCCCCGCGCGCTGCCGGAGCTGCTGCCGCCGGTTTTCCCTGCGTCATGGCCAAGTGCCTGTGAAATGCCCCAGTCCGTGCCGAGCCTATCTGAGCTCCCTGCAAGGTCAGCTTCTGCTCATCCAGATTTTTTTGGTCAAATCATTCTGATCCCCATAGCCGGGTGAAAAAGCCGGCGCCTCCAAAACACGTTATTTCTCCTGGGCGCCCACCCTTGGGTGCTGTTGCCCCTGCTCGCCCATCCCATGGGGTGCGTGCATTTATTAGCAGACCTCCTAATGCCGGTATTTTTGTTTCCCATCCTTGTTGTTGCAGCTCCAGTTGCTGTGGTATCCAGGGAGCCCTCCTCCTTCTGCGGGAGATGCACGCTGGTCGTTGCTAAGGTCGCCTCCGCGGTAACATGCACATCCTGTTTACACCTTTATCCGGAGAAGTTGGGCTCGGTTAGAGGCACCCGCTTCACCCGGGCAGCCCCCAGGGAAGGGGCCGCACCGAGCATCCCCTCGCCGGACCCTCGAGGGAGGGCGCTGCAGGAGCCGCGAGCCGGCGTCGTCGCCGCCGCGCCGGCAAGATGACGAACAACGTGGCCGACCACCACCCCGGGAATTCGGTTGCTGAAGGCAACCATGAGGGGGACTTTGGTTGCTCCATGGTGGAGCTCAGGAACCTCATGGAGCTGAGGAGCGCTGAGGCGGTCGCCCGGCTCAATGACTCCTACGGCGGCGTGCAGAATGTCTGCAAGAGGTTGAAGACGTCGCCAGTTGAAGGTAAGTGGCCGTCCTGTGGTTTGCAAGGTTGGGACCGCCTGCTCGGGTCCGGCCGGTGCCTCTGGGCTGGAGCCGTGCAAGGTTCAAGCTGGTGGCTGGAGGGTGGTGGCTCCAATAACTGTCTTGTGGCTGAGCTCAAAGCGTGGTCCCAATGCACCAACCATCCATTGAAAGCCTCGGGGGAGATGGCTCCCTGCATCTTAAGAAAATGATGATTTAAGGTAGAGATGGAGGAAGAAGGAAAAAAGAAGCATCTTCCCTGGGGTTTCCCCCAAGGTGTAGCCCGGAGCCCCGTGTCCCCTGGGAGGATGGAGCGGAGGCGGGATGCAGGCAGGGGTGAGGAGCTGACGGGGTGTAAGAGGGCCATGGGGGAGCTCCTCTCTGCAGTCCAGCTGCTGCCCCACAGGTCGATGCCAGCCTTTCCCCTGTTTAATAATTTACAGTGCTAACGGCAGGGCTGCGTGGGGTGCGGGTGAAGGAGAGTGTAAAGGTTGGAGCGTGCCCGAGGAGGTGGCCGGGCTGCATGGAGCTCATTTGCGGCATGTTAGCATCTCAGCCGAGGGACGGGCAACGCATCCCCAAAGGGGATCGCTGCTGGGGATGGCGAGATGCGTGTGGGCTCCCCCCGGATCTGTAGGGCTTCCTGAGCAGTTGTGGGAGCGTAAAACCTGCTTGGGTGCTTCTGAGCATCACAGGCTTGAGTGGTGGCAGTGATGCTTGCCTGTGGGTGCCAGGCCACTTTTGGGGGGCTCTGGTGGAAGAATATCACCTCTCCTCCCCGTGGTCCAGGCTGGCCTTTCCGGACCCCCTCATCGAGGGGTAGGCACTGGGGCTCCCAGCGTGGCGTGGCTGCGGGTGGCTTTGCATGACGATGCAGCCCTTCCCTGGCATTAAAAGCGGTGCAGGGGGGAGAGACCCCCTGCTTACAGCATCGAGGGGTTACTTGAGCTTGGGAACAGCACCGTCGGGATGCGACCCCGCGGTGGCTGTGT
Source organism: Anhinga rufa (assembly GCA_013400875.1). Taxonomy (NCBI): domain Eukaryota; kingdom Metazoa; phylum Chordata; class Aves; order Suliformes; family Anhingidae; genus Anhinga; species Anhinga rufa. The sequence continues at coordinate 22,772 of VZTV01116299.1, forward strand.
GGGATGGGGGACCTGGCTGTGCCTCGGTTCTGAAAACTTGCGGGTTGTTATTAGTGCCGTAAGCTGGGGATTAGCGTGTTTCCCAGCTGTGAGTTGGACCCGGAAGGGGAGACAATATCGGGATGTCATTAGAGGAGGGGGGGAGTCCCGGTGGAAATACCAAGTCCGGGTCGCAAAACAATGTGCTTGGCCCTGCCAAACTGGGAGTGTGCTCCTTTGGGGGTGGGAAGGGAGGGGGGAAGTGAACCCAAAAGGCGCTGCCTTGGCCCGATGGCTCTCGCTGAGGGTGAGGCGAAGGGCTGCGCTTCGATGCCGAGCGCTGCTTCCAGGCACTCATTGGCATCGCTGTATCCCGTTCCCCCACCGTATCCCTGCCTCAGCCTCTTGCTCTGGAGGTGAGCTGCTTTGCCTGTCCCAAACCCTGTCTTGTTGAGCACAGAAAGCAAAGAAAGGTTATTTCTTACAAATCTGGATTTTTAGGAAGAGCGAAAGCCTAAGGCAGCCTGTGGCACCTCTGTCTGATCCCATCTGAGCGGGGCGTTTGGCTCCTGCTGTGCCAGGGCTGCCTCTTCACGGGCACCTACCCGAGAGCCCAATACATGGCACGACACCGCCACGGTGCCGCAGTGAGGGAAACCCCAGCAGGTTGGAAAGCCGCAAGCCCAGAGCGTGTCCCCTGCCTCGACGCATCGATGGGCAAAGCCTGGGAAACAGGGAGCGGGGTCCTCGGGCGGCCGCTCGCCCCGGGGAGCGCAGCGCAGGCGAGCTCGGGTTGTGTTTGCAGGTGCGATGCCCCGACTGGGGTTTAGTGAAAGATATGCAACCTGGGGGATGCCAGCTATGTCTTGGCACACGCGTGGGGCTTTTTCCCTTTGCGGAGAGCTGGGTCTGACTCAGGCTTGACCCCGAACCCCCCTCTGCTTACAAACCCCTGCCAAGCTGGCACTGCCTGGCCAAAGCTTGGGAGCTTCGCTGGACCCATGGGCATGAGATGGGGCAGTGCTGCATGTGCAGGCACTGGGTGCACGTCCCAGCTCCATGTTGCGATAGGCAACCCCATGCAGATGGCTGTGCCTGGCCCCATGCTCGTTATCTCTCTGCTCGTTATCCTGCTGGAACGGCGCACAGCTCCCACCCTGTGTGGGCAGGGAGCGTGTGGCCATGTGCTCTTCCTGGGCGTCACGGGAGGAGGCTGCTGGCACAGGGGAGTCCCCCAGACCTCCTGCCCCTCTGTCGAATGCCTGTCGTGGGCAGTGTCTGGAGGGGTTCGATCCCATCCAGGTGTGTGCGGCTCCTGCCCTCGGTGCTGCAGCTCCTCACTCCGTGCTGCAGCGTTGGCTGTCCTCGGTCGAGCCTGGCACTGTCCCCGTGGGGCAGGCGCTGGCCACAGTCCCCCGGGGGGCTGCCTTCCCCCTGAGGGGTCCCTTGGGTGGTTTGTCTTCGTAGGGTGGGATCTCTGCACTAGGTTTTGTTCAGGGAGTGTCTGGCCAGCATCAGTGTGGGGGTCTGCTGGGACCTGCTGCTCTGGATCTTGCCCTAAAAGGTGTCAGTGGACCCCAACCCCTTGGGGCTCCTCCTAAAGGGGCTTGGTGATGGGGTGGCTCGCTGCTGGGCTTTCCACCTCCTTCATCAGCCCCGTCTCCGAGCCGGGTCGGACAGGGTGCGAAGGGGAGCGGGGCGGCGGCAGCAAAGCACAGGCGGCTTCTTCGGTGAGTCACCGATTAGAGCGTCTCCCTTCCCGGTCTCCCCTGGGTGACGAGTGTCGGCAAACACCGCCCTGACTCACCCACTGGCGGTAGCGGCTCCCAGGGTTGCTGCCTCCTTCCTGAGCCGGGGCGAGGAGACCGATCCGGGGGTTCCTTGCGTGAAGGCTTTGCAACCCAAAAGCAGCTTTCCTGGGCTGCAGTGCCTCCTGTCTACTCGGGGACCAGCGACTGCACAGGGGTTTTGTTCTCCTGCTGTCACTTGTGGCCTCCATCCAGAATTTCTAATCCCCTCCCTCACTAATCAGTGTGTCCCCCCAGGCCCCGCAGTGGCCCCCGGCCAGGAGGGATTTGTTGGCAGCCCGGACCAGCAGTGCGTGCCTGGAGTATGTGCCCACAGCTTCTGCTCTTTGCAACTCTCCCTGTGTCAGCACAGATAAATTGAAAGCCCTCCCTCCTCCCCGGTTGCCCCAGGAGGGTGGGCAGCAGCTCTAGGGGCATGCCCACGGGTGGGACATGAGCTTCGGAGGAGCCACGTGTGCAACCCCCCCGGCCCCGTGGCAGCATCCCGCGTCCTCGTGCGGGAGCGCGTGTGTGCTCGGCACACCTGCTCGCGGCGCACGCCGTGCCTCCCCGGCCCCGGCGTGAGTCAAGCCACGGCAGTTAGCCATACTTTCCATCCATGCCGTCAGCGATGCTGGGCGGGAAGCGTTCCCGCATGGGTTGGGCTCGGGGAGGCCGGGAGATCCCAGGATCCTGCTGCCCCGTCACAGCTGGGTGGGGATGCCCGGGCTGCTCTGCCAGCATCCCCTCCCTGCAGCCGCCGGGTGTAGTCACAGCAGAAAGAGGGATGCATGGCGGGAGGGGGGGAGGAAACGGGATTCATCCTGCTGCTTCCTCCCTGCTGGGATGCAGTGGAGCTGGTGGGGAGGTGTCCCCCGAGTGGGAGGACTTGGTCCCCCTGGGAGGGCATCGCTGCCAGGCTGCTCCAGGCACTGGAAGGTGTCCAGGGCCGGGGGTTACAGCCGCCTGCCCGGTGCATCTCGGGAGCTGGCAACAGCCCCACAGCCATCTTAAGGTGGAGAGCAGGGGGGGCTCAGCATGGGGCTCAGTTAAGGTAGTGTTGGGCGGTGGGGGGCTCATCTCACCTTGGACCCCATCAGCTTTTTAACGGCTTTAATGCCCCTTTCCTCGCTCCCACCACCCCGTTTTCAGCGGCAGGAGCAGCCCTGTGTCTCCCCCACCAGCTCCCCGTGGGAGCCGGCCTGGCCGCAGTGCCCCAGCCTCTGCGATCCCGACGCATCTGTGGTGCTCGGCCGAGCTCGGAGACGCTCCCGCTGTGCCGAGTCGCTCTCCGCGGCGGCTGCTCCTCCGAGCTGGCAGGAGAGAGGGATCAGGTGGCTCTGACAGCTCCAAGCACTGCTCGCGGTGCCAGATTTACGGCTAATTTGATGCAGCATGTAAACAAGCTGGCCAGTGCCAACTGGCATTAACTGGCACTCGGGTGCTTTGCGAGGCTGCAGCACCGGGGAGAGGCGGCTCGGCGTGCTCGCCCCGGCCCCCGCACGCTTTCCTGCCGGCAGCATCCTCTCCCACCGCTTGGATGTCCCCTGTCCCATGGGTGATGGGAGCCCTGCCTTGGCTCTCCCCTGCCTGCACCTCGTGCTCCCTGTGCAGGCATGGAGCTGCTCCTTACGGGGGTCCTAGTGGCACTGGTGGGGGGCAGCGGTGGGGTTTGTGCTTATCTCCATCTCTCACCTCTCCAGGTCTGTCCGGGAACCCGACCGACCTAGAGAAGAGGCGGCAGGTCTTCGGCCAGAACTTCATTCCTCCCAAAAAGGCCAAGACGTTCCTGCAGTTAGTGTGGGAGGCGCTCCAGGACGTCACACTGATCATCTTGGAAATTGCAGCCATAATCTCCCTGGGCCTGTCCTTCTACCACCCTCCGGGTGGTGACAATGAATGTGAGTCCCTGGGGTCCCTGCGGCGTGGTGGGGTGCTCGGTGGGGGACCTACGTGAGCCACCGTGCCCAGCTGTGCGGGAGCAGGGCTTTGGGACAGATGCTGTCTCTGGAAGCTCACCCTGTGGGTCCCTCCACCCTGGTGCAGATGGAGCCGGGAGCTACTTCTGCTCACCCTTTAGGTGGTGGCTTCTGCCTGTCCTCGGGGTCCTCGGCATGGTCCCATCTATGTCCAGGGACCTGCACTGATGGATGTGCCTGGGCACAGCTGTCACCACGACATGGCTCAGAGCTGCTCCTTGCTGCTCCCCCAAAAGATGCTCCCCAAGTAGAGACCAAAGGGTCCATCTAATCTGGTGGCTTCCCAAGTCCCATGGGGCTTCTCCTTTTGGTTTGGGCATGGAGGGACAAGGCTGCCTGTCCTTGGTACCTCCCTCAACCAGGGACTGCTCCTTCTACCTGTGACACCCCATGCGTGGCTGAGCAACAGTGTTGGGCGAGTTTCTCCTCCTCAGCCCTGGATCTCTGTATCGTTGGAGGAGTCGAGCAGGGGCAGGGATCCAGAGATGCAGGGAGACGGTGACTCACTCGGGTCACGCAGCAGAGGGAGGGCTGGGTGCTGCAACTGGAAATAGAAGCCAGTTGTCCCGGCTCCCTCAGCCCAACCTCTGCCAAAAATGATAAGTGAAAAAAGAGGGGGGGGGAAACCCAAACCCAACCCAAATGCCTCCAGGGATGTAAAAACCTTCTCCTGAGAGCAGGGGAAGCCCTTGGACCAGTTCAGGGAAGAGGAGGGAGGAGTAACTGTCTTCCAGGCTCTGCTCTGTGTGTGTTACTTGGGGAAAGCGAGCGTCTCATGCGCAAACGAGTTTTTTCCCTCTGACTTCAGTGTGCGGCCAGTCGACAGGCGGCGTGGAGGACGAGGGCGAGTCGCAGGCCGGCTGGATTGAGGGGGCGGCTATCTTGTTTTCGGTGATCATCGTGGTGCTGGTGACCGCCTTCAATGACTGGAGCAAGGAGAAGCAATTCCGGGGCCTCCAGAGCCGCATCGAGCAGGAGCAGAAGTTCACGGTCATCCGCAAGGGGCAGGTGATTCAGATCCCGGTGGCCGAGATTGTGGTGGGAGACATCGCACAGATCAAGTACGGTGAGTGGAGGCAGCGGTGGCCGGGGTCTGTCCCTCCACCTCGAGAGCCTTGGCGGTTCCTCCTCTCTGCTTTGCTAGCCCTTTTGCCTTGAGAGGAAGTGTGGCTCCTGCAGTTACTCCATTTTGCAGCATGCCATGGCCAGGAGCAATGGGACCTCCACTGACCTTGCTGCTTGCTAGCCTGGAGCTAGGTTTTCAGAGCGAAGCCAGGCTCTGCACACAGGTTTGGGTTGCTTTAGCGACCTGCTGGTCTCAAAAATTATTCATTTTCACAGCCGTGTCCCTGTTGGTGAACACCTCCTTAGCAAGGAGGAACATCATCTTAGCCTTGGGCTAAGCTAGGTCCTGCTCCCTGTTTACCAGGGGGTTTGCTCATCCCATGCAACTCCCGTCAGGAAGGAGATTGGTCCGACGTGGTGTTCATTTTCACATAGGGCTTTTTCCTTCCTCAGCGGGTGGATGGTGGGATTGTGTAACGGTTTGGATGTATCAGGAGGCTTTGGGAAGGATGTGGTGCTGATTCAGTAAAACCAGATTGGGGAAGCACTGTGTGATTGAGCAAATGTCCTCAAAACGAATGCTTTCATACATCAGCGAAGATTTTGGAGCTATTGGGTATTATCTTATAATACCCATCTGTCTTACAATGCCCACCTGTTGCTTCTCCTACCTCTAGATTTGGTCTGAGACTGAATTTTGAGTCCTTTTGGTGACACATGAAGCCTCCTCCTGGGATGGGGCCCGCAGGGCTGAGCTGCGGCTGGCCGGGCTGGGGCTGACCCTCTCTTTGCTCCTCTCCTAGGTGATCTCTTGCCAGCAGATGGGATCCTGATCCAGGGCAATGACCTGAAAATAGATGAGAGCTCGCTGACCGGGGAGTCGGACCAAGTCAAGAAATCGCTGGATAAAGACCCCATGCTGCTGTCAGGTGAGGATCCCGGGCAGCTCTTGCGGGGCTGGGCTGGGTTTGTGCCGTGACAGAGAGGTGACTGCTCCTGAGTCCTGTGCCCAGCGTTGGGGAGGAGATGGGAATGGCACGCCAGTGTCCTGTCTCACCATGGCCTTCCTGCTGTGCCAGGTACCCATGTGATGGAGGGCTCCGGCAGGATGGTGGTGACTGCTGTGGGTATCAACTCCCAGACAGGAATCATCTTCACTCTATTGGGTGCAGGAGAAGGAGATGAGGAAAAGAAGGTGAAGAAAGGTAAGGAGATGCACTGAAGCTGCTTTTTCCCTCCTTTTGCCTTTCTCCCTTTCCTGGGAAGTATCCACCGGTGTGCAACAAGCTACTCCCACATCCATGGGACGCGGTTGTGTGTTAGTGCCTGTGACCCAGGCAGGTACGGTGAGATCTCGAGGCAGCAGTGGGGGATCCCTCCCTGCCGCCCCTTCGCCCGCAGCATGGGGATCGTGCTGCCTGAGGAAAGCCCCCCGTGCACCCAGACCTCCGCTCGCCAGCTTTTTCGGACACGGCTCTAACTCTCTCTTCTCCAGCCGGCTGCAGCCTGGAGTTACAGGGTGGGTGGGGGTGGGTTGAGGCTCAGAGGGAGAAGAGGCTGATAGCGATGCCCTGCGGTGCCGTGGCACGGTGCTCATTGTCCGCCCCGTGGTGGGAAGGTGAGTCCTGGTTGTCGCAGGATGTTAGTAGCCCACCCTGCACCCTGGGGACTTTGCTGGAGATCGCTGCTGGCATCCCCTGAGCTCCCTGGGGAAGGAAGCGAGGCGCAGAGGATGGCAAGAGGGAGAGCAGGGGTTGCGTGCTGGGGTAGAGGAGCAGCCAGGTGGGCTGAGGTGTTCCTGATCATGCTGGGACTCGAATGCTTTCCTGCCTCGGCTCTCGCATCTTGCTGCTTATTCCCCTGCTCTGTGCCAGCTCCAATACCAGCTTTAAAGCCAGTATTGGTGCAAGCCAGGCTTGGGAAGCTTCTGCTCTCCCCCGTGTCCCTGAACCCCTGTTCGGCAGGTCTGGGCTCACTGGGAGCCGCAGCGAGGTGCAAGGAGCTGGCAGGAGGGAGCTGCCGGCTGGCATTGCTGGCTGCGCAGGCGTCCCTGCACTGGGGAGCCCTTCCCGGGAGGCGATGCCATGTGGGGAAGGGCTTGCTGGGCCTCTTCTGGCAGCCGTTTCGGCTCTGGGCCGCATGTGTGCTGGGTTTCTCCAGCTCTGCTCACCCACAGTGGGTGGCTGGCTCGCATCACTGGGGTTCGGTGGCTGTGGAGCTCTTGGGGTTTAGCTGCCAGCTTGGAGGTGGGAGTACAGGGTGAGACGTGGGAATGGCACTGCTGTTGGAGCTGAGCAGCAGCTCGCCAGGTGCCCAGGCACAGTGCTCGGTGTTTTCCCAGTCCCCGAACTCTGTCGCTCAGCCCCACAGCAAAGCCAGCCCTGTGCCTTGCAGCCCTTGATTTGGGAGCAGAGTGGGGCAGGGGGCTTCACTGGCTCATCCCCCACTGTGGTGCTGGGGGGTGACGGGAGGGAGGTATATAAACCCCTTATCGCACAAGGCTTGTTTAGATTGCAGCAGCCCTGTGCTCCCCGTGTTGTGGAGGCACGTTGTGGACCTTGCCCAACACAGACACAGGGAGCAGAGCCCCCCGCTATGGGGATAGCCCTGCCCACGGCGGGGGACAAGTCTGCGCCTCCTGGGTCGATCCGCTTGTGCCCAATGGCAGCGGGAGGCAGGGAGCACCAGTGCTCAGTATGTGCCGCATGGAGGTTGATCTCTGCTTATGGTTTCTTCTCCCCAAGGGTCTGAGACACCGTTGGTGCATTTGAAGCACTGACAGGGGTTGTAGTGGGTGCTTTGCAGGTGGGGAAGTCTGAAGCCTTGGGGACATGGTGCCTGGGGGAGTCGGGGAGCTCCAGAGCCTCCCCGGTGCCGCGAGCTGTGGACCAAGGCACGCGTGGTGTCCGGAGGGTGACCGCGGGGTGCTGAGCCCTGCGCACAGATGCTGCTGGAGTGGTGCGTGGCCCCTCGGAGCAGGGCCGACCCCAGGCTGTCCCATCAGCTGGACGTTGAACATGGGTCCATGTGCTCAGCCCTCCACCCTTTCTCTCTTTGAACAGGTAAAAAAACCGGAGCCCCTGAAAATCGCAACAAAGGTAACCAGCCTCTCCATCCTTTGAACCAGCACCACACTAACTACCAAGCATTCCTCCTTCCTTCCTTCCTTCCTTCCTTCCTTCTTCTCATTAGTCTGTGCTCTTTGCTGCTCCGGCGGGACTCTCGCCTCGTTGTCCTGGGAGAGGGTGCAACGGTCCCGTGGCCGGCAGCCCCGGCATGGCATCGCGGTGCCTTCTGGCACCCCACCACGGGGCTGTGCTTAGCTGGGATGGGGCTGGCTGGCTTCCCCCATGGCCACCTTGACCCTGCGTGGGCCTTTGTGGAGGGAGGATAGGGCTCTTCCAGCAGCCCAGACCATTGGCAGAGCATCCCTTTCTTAGGGGAAATCTCATTCGTGTTGGTGTGAGCCACAGCTGTGAGCTCGCAGCTCTGAAGCCCTTGTGCCCCTCAGAAGCCGTCCCTCTGCGGGGTCTGTGTTTGGGCATGGCTGGGGGAGACACGTGGGTCCCCTTGCGCCATTCCCGGGATGAAATGTTCCACGGGGCCTGGCCAATGTGACGGTTGCACCCTCTCCTCCCATGGCCTCGACTCCGTGAGCGTCTCCTCGCCAGTGTTTCTCACACTGTTCTTTGCAGGCTGTGGAGGAAGCCCATTTCTGCACCTCTCTCTCCACCTCTCTCTCTCTCTTTCTCTCTTCTCTCAGCAGTTTGAGTTTCCCTCCTTCCCGTCAGACTGTGTCCGGGTGCTTGTTTTGTCCATGTCGGGTCTGTCGTAACCGTGGAGGTGTCCGATGTGGAGCTGCCGTGAGCTCTGGGGTGTCTCGAGCCATGGAGCGGCAGCAGCCGGGAGGGGACAGGTCCCAGGGCAGCTGCAGGCAGCTATGGGGCGATCGCTGCTCCTCCAGCCCCGGCAGCTGAGGTGGAGCCTCTTGGGGGTGATTCCGACCCTCTTCTCCTTCCCATCCCTCTCCAAAACTTCCAGTTGACCTGGGTCTCCCCAGTGCAGACCTTCAGCTGGACTAGCCCAATTACAGCAGCTGAAAGCCTGGCTGTCTTGAGTCCTAAAAACATGATGGATGGCTCAGGGCTGGGATTCAAGGAACTGGCTCGCTCCTCTTCAAACTCCATCTGAATTTCTAACCATCCCCCTCCATCTCACCCCCTCAGTCCCTCCCCTGGCAAGTGATTCCTGCTGAGCTGCCCACAGGGCACTGCAGAGGCAGCACCGAGTGGGAGTGGGGCGCGGAGCAGGGATGCTCATCAGGGGATGGGGGGGACTGAAGCCTCTCTGGGGTCAGCCCAAAGTGCTCCCCATCTGCTGCAGGGCGTAAAGCAGCCCACAGGTGAGGCTAGGAGAGACCTGCCTGCACCCCAAAGCCTGGCCAGAGGGTTTCTTGCAGTGCTGCCTTAGAGGTGTGACCGGTGCAGGGGTCACATCGCCAGGGTCAGCTCTGAGGATCCTTTATCCACGGGGCTGGGGTAGACGGCAGAAAACTGCCCCATAGAGAGGTGGCAGGGCCACGGGACACGAGGTTTCCATGTGCTCGGATGCGTGTGTCGTCGGGAATGGTTCGTGGTCTGGGTTTTCTCTCTCTCTCTCCCCCACCACCATCTTTCTCAGTGGTGTCCTACAGGTTTTCCCGGTCTCTCTCCTATTCACACGTGGTGTCTTATTTTGCCCTGGGCTGTAGCTAAAACTCAGGATGGTGTGGCCTTAGAAATCCAGCCCCTGAAGAGCCAGGAAGGGGTGGAAAATGAGGAGAAGGAGAAGAAGAAGGTGAAGGTGCCCAAGAAGGAGAAGTCTGTGCTGCAAGGGAAGCTCACGCGCCTGGCAGTCCAGATTGGGAAGGCAGGTGAGTGGTGGTGGCCCGGCGCAAGCTGTCACCCCAGAGCTCTTGCTGGAAGTAGCATGGGGAGAAGGGGCTGTCCCCTTCCCCTCTGTCCCCTCACCTGCCGCGCTCTCTCTTCCCCCAGGGCTGATCATGTCGGCCATCACGGTCATCATCTTGGTGCTGTACTTCGTGATCGACACGTTTGGGGTGCAGGGGCGGCCCTGGCTGGCGGAGTGCACCCCCATTTACATCCAGTACTTTGTCAAGTTCTTCATCATCGGCGTCACCGTGTTGGTGGTGGCTGTGCCTGAAGGGCTCCCGCTGGCGGTCACCATCTCCCTGGCTTACTCCGTGAAGGTGAGACCGTGATGCAGCGGGGTTGCTGGGGGCGTAATGGGGGAATTCATGCTTTTGGTTCTGACCTTCCTGGTCATGGTGCCTGTTGCAGAAAATGATGAAGGACAACAACCTCGTGAGACACCTGGATGCCTGTGAGACCATGGGCAATGCCACCGCCATCTGCTCGGACAAGACGGGCACGCTCACCATGAACCGCATGACCGTGGTACAGGCCTACGTGGGGGACACGCACTACCGCCAGATCCCTGACCCTGAAGCCATCCTGCCCAAGATCCTGGACCTCATAGTCAATGGTGTTGCCATCAACTCTGCCTACACATCCAAGATCTTGGTGAGTTGGAGAACCGCAACCTCGTGTCCTCTAGCATTCCTACTGCTGGCCATCTCTACAGCTCCCGTCCTGGTGTACCCAGATTTGGCATTGCTTTTCCTTTCCTTTTTCCTCTGTAGCCACCTGAGAAGGAAGGGGGGCTACCCCGGCAGGTGGGAAACAAGACAGAGTGTGCCCTGCTGGGTTTCGTGTTGGACCTGAAGCAGGATTACCAGGCTGTGCGGAACGAAGTGCCGGAGGAGAAGCTCTACAAGGTCTACACCTTCAACTCGGTGCGCAAGTCCATGAGCACAGTGCTGAAGAACGGCAACGGCGGCTTCCGCATGTACAGCAAGGGAGCTTCTGAGATCATCCTCCGCAAGTAACCATCCTTCCTCACTATGCTGGTCTTCTCCCTGTCCTGTGGGCTTTAGGCTCTCGATGCACTGTGGAGCTGTTTTGGAGGGCTGCGGGGTGAAGGGTGCCCAGCTGCTGTGGAGCAGGGAGGTGACTACTGGGAGGTCCTGCTGTGCAAAGTGTTTAACTCTTAGGGTGGCTTTGGTAAAGCTGTAGGGAGCTGTGGGTAATGGGGATGCCCCCGTTTTGCAGATGGGGAACCTGGGTGACAGGGAGCGGATCACTGAGCTGGCAGCTTGTGCCACTGCCAGTGTCCCTCACCTTCCATCCCGGTCCTGCCTTAGGTGCACCAAGATCCTGGACAAGAACGGTGACCCTCGGGTGTTCAAGGTGAAGGACCGGGATGAGATGGTGAAGAAGGTGATAGAGCCCATGGCCTGCCACGGGCTGCGGACCATCTGCCTGGCCTTCCGTGACTTCCCTGCTGATGCTGAGCCGGACTGGGACAGTGAGAACGAGATCCTGTCTGACCTGACCTGCATCGCTGTGGTTGGGATAGAGGACCCTGTGCGGCCGGAGGTACCAAATCCCAGCTCTGCCCTGGCTGTCATCCACCCCAGCCCCTTTCCCTGCTGCTCAGGACCACGAGCCCCTTAAGAAAGCACAAGCAACTCCTCTGCATCCATCCCTGAAGTGTCCCGTGCTACCAGCTTCCTGGTGCTGGCATTTTGCTCCTGTACCTGGACAAAATGACCTGCCGGCAGGGTGTTTCCACCCAGACTTTCCCCCCAACTTCTACCAGGAGTCTGTGCACAAGCCAGGCCGCTTCCACACGCAGTTAAAAGGTGCACGGAGACACCACGTAGGGGTGACACAGGGGTGTTGGAGAGGGGCAGGGCTGATCTAGCTGGTTCCTCCCTCGAAGCTTGCTGCCCCCCTGCCTCTACCCGTGCCACAGGGGTGACAGGCAGGCAGCTGGGCTAATGCAATAAGTCCTCCAATACCTGCCTCTTGATTACATTTTGGAGCTTGCCCCTACGCTCCTGCCTTGCTTGCATCTTTCCTGATTAGATGTTCAAGTATCTGGGTCTGGGAATTGCATTACAGATGCCCCGTCTGCATCAGCTCTGGAGGCTGTTGATTCAATTTGCTAATTTCTCACTAATATCCTCTTCCCCCACCACTCCGTAATAGATAAACCCATTAGTGCAGCAACGTGCTGCCGGAGCAGTGCAAGGGGGGGGACAAAACGCTCCCGTTGTGATGGATCACTGGGCCGTGCCTTGGCGCCCGGCACCGCGGCATGACGAGGAGAAGGCAGTGAGGTTGCCTTCCCCTTGGGGCAAGGGCTGGAAGATCTCACGCTGTCTGTGCTGGAGGAGCTGCTCCGGACACGTATGCGAGTCTGGCTGGAGCCGTGGCGAGGGCAGGAGGTTGCGGTGCAGGAGCAGCCGGCCATGGCAGCGAGCAGGAGCAGGCATCCTCTCCAGTCCCTGCTGGCTTCTGCCTGCACCCCAGGGATAAATGGCCGAGCTGGTTTTGGGGGTAGTTCAGCATCTCATTCCCAGTATGAGCACTGAGCTGAGCCGCCAGTGGGTGCAGGTGGGCTGCTGGTCCGTGATCCCACTGGGGCCATTTCCAAATCCTTTAGGGAGATGGGAGAGGAGCTGCCTGGCTGCCGGGATACCCGGTGCCGAACCCGAGAGCCTTGCCCTACCTGTTTCCCCCCAACTCTGTCCCTGTTCCCCAGGTGCCAGACGCCATCCTGAAGTGCCAGCGTGCAGGGATCACCGTCCGGATGGTGACGGGGGACAATATCAACACCGCCCGTGCCATTGCCACCAAGTGTGGCATCCTGCTGCCAGGGGAGGACTTCTTGTGCCTGGAGGGGAAGGAGTTCAACCGGCTCATCCGCAATGAGAAGGGCGAGGTGGGAGAGCAGCCCCTGGGTCCTGCTCTGCAGTGGGTGTGGGTGGCCTCTCCGACAGCCCCAGCGTGTCAGGTGCTGAATCCTGCTGGGTTTTCCTCCTCTCCTTGGATAAATGCAGCTGGTCCCTCCGCTTGCTGGGATCCTCAGCCAGCGCAGCCACAGGGGTGTCTGAGTGCTCGGAGGCAAAGGCGCTGTGCCGGTTGGGGTTTGCTCTCTGGTGGGGCAGAAGGTTTCTGGGGTGTCTCTACCCCTTCTCACATGTGCCTTGTCCTGCAGGTGGAACAGGAGCAGCTGGATAAGATCTGGCCCAAGCTGCGTGTGCTAGCCCGCTCCTCCCCAACAGATAAGCACACGCTCGTGAAAGGTGAGTGCCTGCCAGCATCCCCAGCTGCTGCTTCTCACCAAAGTGCCTCATTCTGCTCTGCCTGGGTGCTTTTCCAGCATAATCTGTGCTGGGAACCTGCCCTTGGGACTTATTTTCTCTGAGCGGCTTGTCCCTGTTTCAGGAATTATCGACAGCACCGTTGGTGACCAGAGGCAGGTGGTGGCCGTGACCGGGGACGGGACCAACGATGGCCCAGCTTTGAAGAAAGCCGACGTTGGGTTTGCCATGGTACGGATGGGCGGTGGGTTTTCCTCAGGGGTGGCCTTCGCTCTCCGTGGTGAGCAACTAATGGCACGCTTGGTTATTCTTAACACTGAAATTATTTCTGGGCCAGAGAAACTCTCCTCCGAATATACAGGATGGCTTAAAAATTAAAATGTAATCTTCTTTGGAGGTTTGACTTAATTCTCATGAACTTCATAAGATTGTTAGCAAAAGACTGATGGGAAGCAATTCTCTGAAAGCCTGGCTTAAGGCTGGGCTCCTCTGACCCACCTGGAGGGACCGTGTCAAGCTGAAGGTGACACGGTGCTTGCAGAGCACCCAGAGCAGGGTCCTGCCGGGCCCCGGTTTCTGAGCTGTGGGGTCCAGGAGAGCTGTGGGAGCTCAATAACTCAGCGTGACTTGGTTTATCCCTGCAGTTCTTTACCCAGGCTCGTAACGGGCACCCAGGGCTCTGGGCATGGTGCTGGCACTGACCTGGGGAGTCTATTTATGGTGAAGAACTCTGATCTCCTGGTTTGCCGCTTTTCTTTGCCCTGTCTGAAAGAAGCAAGGAAATAAACCTGCCGGTTTTAATGGGTTTCCTGTGAATTGTTTAAGTTTAGGTACGTGAGGAGGACCCAGGTGCTGGGTGGAGCCTTATGAGCCCATGTAGGGAGCTTTGAGCAAATGAAGAAATATTTTGGGAGCAGGGTTTTTATGAAGGTGTTAAATATCCAAGTGCAATTCTGGAGCCTTTAGGACGCACAGCAGAAGGTAGTCTTGTCTTCTCTTGGGGACCGTACAGTGGGGTTCCCTGCCCCCTTGTGCAGGATGAGACCCTGCCCAAGCACTGGGCTTTGCTGGGGGCTAGGCACGGGGGCTGCGCTGCCCATGGGTCTCCAGAGAGCGGGGATCAAACGGCATGTGAGGTACCTTGGGCTGGTCTGTCCAGCTTGCTCCGAAGCTCATGCCCTGCAACAGCCAGGGGGTTCCCGTCTAAGATCCGTCTCGCAAATCTCTGGAGAGCTTCTCTGGGAAAGCACCAAGGAACCTGCTCATTACAGGCATTGCTTCAGTGCATTTAATTACCGCAAAGCGAGCGCCTCTGTGTGCCAGCGGTGAGAAACGCAGCGAGCCCAGCTCCTGCAGAGGAAACAGGGTCCGGCTGAGATGCTGCAGGTGACTTTTGGGAGGCAGTGGGCACCCCTGCTCGCTGCGGGACTGCCATCTACCTCAGACGGGGTGGAAGGCACTAGGGCTTCGGGCTGCTGAGCTCTGTCTCTCATGTGGGGGTCCCAGCCCTTGCTTGCAGCAGAGATGCCCAGCCAGGGATCCTCATGTTCCCTGGCATAAGGAGGAAGCTGTGCTTATAAGCTATTTTCCAGCTTTGCTGCACTGTGGCCCCTGTCTGGGGCACTCATAGTGACAGGCTGTAAAGCTGCTGCTGACTCAGAGTCCCACTCTGGAGCCAAGCCAGTGTCTGTCCTTGAAGGCTTTACTGCTTTGGAGCCTCCGCTCTCTTGGGTGCATGGATACAGCCACAGCAGGACTCGCTGTCAAACACAGGACTGTCTCTGGCTCCTCTGGCTCCGGTGGATTTTCCTCTTGGGGCTGTTTCTGGGAAGAAGCAGAGCCGAGCGGACTGCGAGTGTGTAGCTCGTCCCGTGACTCACCCCATCGCTTTTTCCCTGGTCCTCAAGGGCATCGCAGGCACGGACGTGGCAAAGGAGGCTTCGGACATCATCCTGACGGATGACAACTTCACCAGCATCGTCAAGGCGGTGATGTGGGGACGCAACGTCTACGACAGCATCTCCAAGTTCCTGCAGTTCCAGCTGACCGTCAATGTCGTGGCCGTCATCGTGGCCTTCACGGGCGCCTGCATCACGCAGGTACGGGGCCGCTGGGCTCACCAGGAGGAGAGCGGGGGGTCCTGTGAAACAGGGAGTGAAGAGAAAGGTGGTTTTGGTGGCGTGACCTGTTCTCCCCCCTCTCTCTGCAGGACTCTCCCCTGAAGGCTGTCCAGATGCTGTGGGTGAACCTGATCATGGACACCTTCGCCTCCTTAGCCCTGGCCACGGAGCCCCCATCTGAGTCCCTGCTCCTGCGCAAGCCGTACGGCCGCAACAAGCCGCTCATCTCCCGCACCATGATGAAGAACATCCTGGGGCACGCGGTGTACCAGCTAACTATCATTTTCACGCTGCTTTTTGCGGGTGAGCTGTGAGGCCCCAAGAAATGTCAGGGGGAAAAGTAGAGGGGCAGAGTCCCAGCACTGCCTCGTGAGCTGCCTTTCTTCACCAGTGTTGGGGACCCTTCCTCTCATCTGTCACTCGGTGACCCCACGTTGGCTAGGACAGAGCTTGTTTAATAGACGGAGAGCGGAGGGGTGTTAAGGGAGAAGATTTACATTGGCGGTGTGGGTCTGCTCAAGACCTCACTGGCTGCAGACACAGTTTTAGCCAGAGCAGCAGGCTTTCAACATTATTAAGGAAATAAGGGTTCAGCCGGGCTAGCATGGGGGACTCCCAACTGGGTCAAGGGATCTTCATCGAGAGCCTGGCATCCTAATTCCACCTCCACCAGAGCAGAGCAGAAGTAAGAAACAGGATCTCATCTTCTCCTCTCTTCCCTGCCCTTCCCCATCCCCTCTCCAAAACCCCTTGTCTGCTTAGGGGAGAAGTTTTTTGACATCGACAGTGGCCGGAATGCCCCGCTCCACTCCCCACCCACCGAGCACTACACCATCGTCTTCAACACCTTTGTTATGATGCAGTTGTTCAACGAGATCAACGCACGCAAGATCCACGGGGAGAGGAACGTCTTCGAGTCCATCTACCGCAACCCCATCTTCTGCACAGTGGTGCTGGGGACATTTGCAGCTCAGGTGAGGCAGTGGGAACGGCGTGGGAATAAGATGGTGGGACTGGGAGGGGATCATGCTGCAGGCAGGACCTGCGTCTGCTGCAGTCACTGCCCACATCTCTGTCCTGTCCCCTTATTCTTCGCCAGCAGCTTCTTGGTGACAGAAAACCTGAATATTGGGGTCTAGAGTGTATTGGGAGATGCCAGGGCCTGCCAGCCAGCCTGCCTGTGGTGTCCTGTAAAATTGCTAGCCTAGATGTGAGGTCCTTGTTCCTCTCATGATCCCAGAGAGGGGGAAAAAAGATGTGTGGCCTTAGGGGACCTTTTCTTCCCATCACTGTGCCACGCAGCCCTTGGAGCTCCCCGGTGTGTGACTTGTTTTCTCCTGTGCTGTAGATCATCATTGTGGAGTTTGGTGGGAAGCCGTTCAGCTGCTCTGGGCTCACCCTGAGCCAATGGTTCTGGTGTATTTTTATCGGAGTGGGAGAGCTCCTCTGGGGCCAGGTAAGAGCCAGTCTGAAAAACATACCACGTGCCTCCATGGCACGGTGTGCTCGCAGCCCAGCCTGCTTCTCCCTGCTGCCTTGTTGTTGCCCCTGTTCTCCCCAGTATTTATTCAAGGCAGCTTTGGAAGGGGGTGATGCTCCATCCCAGTACCGCCCCAGCAGTGGGGAGAGGAGGCTGCTAATCTACATCTTGTTCCCACCCTGCTTGCAGTGGGGGCACATCAGTGGTGGCATGTCTCAGCTGCATCCTGGTGTCTCTCAGCTGAGTCCTGGCAGCTCCGCTGCAGGAATGCTCCTCCTTGGTCAAGGCTGGCGGTGGGCTCCATGCTGCCATAGCCTGCAGGCTAAGGAGCTGCTCTCTCCCTGCCTCTCCCCAGCTCATCTGCACTGTCCCAACCAGCCACCTGAAGTTCCTGAAGGAAGCTGGGCATGGCATCACCAAGGAGGAGATTCCAGAGGAGGAGCTGCCTGAAGACGTGGATGAGATCGACCACGCTGAAATGGAGCTGCGGCGTGGGCAGATCCTGTGGTTCAGGGGTCTCAACAGGATACAGACGCAGGTACTGTGGGGCAGCGGGTACTGTGGGGCTCTTCCTTCTCTCTCTTTCTCTTTCTCTTTCTTTCTCTCCAGGGGCTCTGTCTGGAAAGAGGCGACGGCTGCTGCTCGGAGGATGCCATCGCCTCCTGGGCTAGACTTCTCCCACCACCTGTGCCTTTCTGGGTCTGCCCTGGTTGGGGAACCAGGACAGCCTGGCTTTTGGGGACAGCTTGGGGTGCTGGGAGGCACTGGTCTGTTCTGATGCAGAGCGCAGCATCCTGCAGCAAAAGGCCAGGCTGGTCTGCAGGGGGCTGCTGATGTGCTGCTGATGGGCACTGTGCACAGCAGAGGAGGGGGCTCAGAAGCTACTGGGGGCCACGGGGCCCCCCTGGGCTCTTACCAAGTTGTGCAGCAGGTCAGTGTTGAAGCTGCTCTCTGTCGCTGCTGGGATGCCATTCCCAGTGGGGAATGTGCCCAGGAAGGATCTGCTGGCGCAAGACCCTCTCCGGTCTCGCTCCTCTGCTTCTCTCTGTCCTTCCTGATGGCCCTTTGGCCAAGGGCTCTTGCCACTCCTCCTTGCCTGGAGTTCTTGACCCTGCAGCACTGAAGAGGAGGAGAATCTGTCTGTTAATACAGTTTTTACATCAGCTGTTTCTCCCTGACTCAGTTTTTCCTGAAAGTGTGTGTTTTTTCCCCCTGGCTGCTGGCTGGGCAGGGCAGGGAGAGCTCCCTGCAGCAAGGTCACTGCCCCTTGTCTTTTCTTGAGGCCTGGGCAGAGCTGCCCCATGGAGGAAAGCTGTAGCCCCCAAGGGCCTCTGGCATTCAGGGCTGCTGTGTTACCTTTCGTTCTTCCTCCTCTGGCCCTCCAACAAATGGAGGTAACCAAAATGCTCCAGACAGAGGGACTGGAGCGAGCACAGCAGCCGTGTTGTGCCGTGTTAACTTTGCTTCTCCTCTGTGAAACGTTGCCTTGATGGCTTCAAGGTGAGGTTCAGCCTTGTTCCCTGCCTGCTGTGAGTGGTGAGGGGCGGCCAGGCTCTTCTGGGGGCCCAGGGCAGCACTGCAGGGGGCTGAGCTGCTAGCTCAGTCTGGCTTATTCACATGAAAGATGCGCTGGAAGCACTGGGCTGTCTCAGAAGCAGTCCAGATGTGTTGGAGCCCCAGTAGGTATGAACAGCCACAGTACCAGTGGCCAGGCATGCTGCTGGGGCTGAGCCTGGAGCCTCCGAGGTGCAGCTGTGGTAGACCTGGGCTGAAATGCGCTCTTAGTCTTGCAGTATGAAAAACGTTCCTGGATGTTGGCACGTCCTGGAGCCTCTTTAGGGACTCTTCCTGGCTGTGGTGCCCTGCACGTCAAGCAGAGCAGCCGGCAGGTCCAACCCGGGCATCTTGAGCGCTTCTGTCCTGAGTCAGCGTGTCTGAAGCGAGAGGACAGGGCTCTTCCCTGTGGGCCAGCCTGGTGCGCTGGGGAAAAGAGGGTTCCTCTGTGGAGGGAGATCAAACTGCAGTGTGTAAAATACCTCCAGGGTGAACTAGAGCTGCACATGGGTTTGGAGAAGGTGTCCCTTCCCGAGGAGCCATGCAGCCAAGGCGGGCGAGCTGGGGCGGTGCAGGGCTGTGTGCTCTGCCAGCGGGCTGGCTGGCACGGGGCTGGGGACAAGCTGCAAAGTGTCTGGGAAGCCACGGTGGCACACGGATTCTGCTCGGTTCCTCTGGCCTCGGTGTGCATCCACAGGACAACTGTGGCCCACCACCAATGGTGCTTCCTTGCTGCATCCCTGCCCACCCCTACCAGTTCTGCTTCTGAGCCCTGTGCAGAGCTGTGAGCCTAGGAGAGAGGCTCAAACGTCTTCCAGCACAGCTGGCTGCCATGGGAGCTGCGGGCACGTGGTGTGTCCCAGGATTCAGCCCCTCAAGTGTACATCCCACCGGGCTGAGGGACCAGAAACACTTTCCCAGTGCAATTTTCTGGACCACCGGCTGCCAGCTCACATCTCTGCCCACCCTCTCTCTTTCTCTGCTCCTCCTGCAGATTGTCGGGATAACCCAAGGTGTTTCCTCTATCGCTCCCTCCCACCGCAGTCTCTTTCTTGGTGGTGGGATAAACCCTGCCCCTCTCATGCCTGCGAGAGCGGGGCAGAGGCTGGAGGCCGACCTCTCCTCTGCTCCCAGAAACACCAGCCGAACCCGGTGCGGGTTTATGGGAGCGTGGGGTGGGGGGCTCCCTCCTCCTTCCTCCCCACCTCTCCGTCCTCCTTCTTCCTTCCTGTCCACGTGTGTCTGCCCAACCTCCCTTCTCCCCTCCATCCCCAACCCCTCTCCCTGTCTCTGGCCGGGGCGACGCTATCTCACTCTCTGGTTCTTTGCAGATGGACGTAGTTTACACATTCCAGACCGGCGCCTCCTCTTTGCAGGGAGCCCTCAGGAGACAGCCTTCCATCGTGAGCCAGCACCACGATGTAAAAAATGTTTCTAGCCCAACCCATGTAGCTCTTTCCTCCGTCAATTCCACTCCCACCACTTCTGCTGTTGCTGCTGCTGCTGCATCTCCTCCTGCGGGCAGTGAGTGATAGTCTATTACAATGCATGACTTCTAATAACCACAGAGAGCACCTGCACCAACCTAACCCAGCCTGTTCTCTCTCCCTCTAAACCTTGACTCGCACACTGATTTCCAAAATGAAGGATGGGGCGGGAGAGTGCTTAAAAAAAAAAATAGGTTTTATGCTGTTGCATCTTTAACAAGTTTATGATACTTTTGTGGTCCTTACCCCC